>PNEQ01103540.1:0-18080 GCA_003012365.1 Medauroidea extradentata | reverse complement strand
GATTCTGTGAAATGTAATTGCAACCATTATTGACAACTACTTACCCAGTAGGAATCTATACAATTTGATTAATAATGTTTATTACATACATAAAATACAATTATGTCGACTTAGGTTGCTTTTATTTCAGTATGGTTGTATTTAAATAGGAAATTACATGGAACTATATTCTGTAAAACGCTGCCAACCACACAAGCAGTAAAGCAACTATAGTTAATGTTGAATTATATGCAGTAACGACTAGTAATATTTCTAAAAGGTTAAATTTTTAGTGGTCACTTTATCCCGAATGACCTATAACGTGTAAAAATCCCGCGCGCCATTCAGTGTAAGTCACGAGACCTAGAAGCACAACAACGGTGCGTTTTCAGGCCAATGTTCATGTGACACATATTGTTCCTCGAGATGTGAGGATTGCTCCTCCAGTATATTAACACACGGTTGGCAACACCCTGCAGTCTTGTCTAGCGTAATAATTACAATTTGTTCCAACTCTGTAGAACGTAATGGAAATAATTTTTTGTATGAAATAAAGTGACAACTGTTGTTTGTGTGGTAACTACCTGCAGCGGAGGAAAATACTTGTTGTTAATGGGAGATAGCTGTTGTCGTGACATTCAACACTGTTGTCAGAAACTAGACTTATGTTAAAGTTGATTCAACTATATGTTATAAAGAAAATGTGTTTTCTTATGGGAGAGCTCGGCACAGGGAAAATTTCTGCCGCTAGTTTCACTGCTATCGCTAAGGGACCGGGAAAATACGAAACTGTAGTAAAATTAAATTTAAACAGGATTGGAAATGACAGAAGTCATTTAACTCAATTTTAAAGTGAAAATAAACAAAATTTCTCGTTTTAATTTACTAACCGTATGTATCTTAAAATTAAGGTAAGCTCTGTGATTGGTCAGTTTGCACCCACCAGAGCTCAAGCGGCAGACATTTTTCCTGTGCCAAACTTTTAACATTGCTCTTTCTAACCTGTAGTGGAATTTACCTTAGTCTATGTGTAGAGACGTGCACATTTCACGTTATTTGGCGACAGTCTGGAATTAACTGTGTATACTCCCCCGAACATACTCGGTGACGTTATTGGCTCAGAGCCTTCATATCCTAGTGTACCCGTATTACGGAATAGTTGACAGTACAAACTACAAGCCAACATTAAAAGTCAGGTGAGCACATATAGTAACTTGGAGTCTAGTATGCTGTGAGATAATAACTAGGGACCTACAAAATTCGTGTTTTCTTTTAGGCAGAAACTAGAATTCCAAAAACTGTAAGTTCATGCCACTTTAACAATTGACAGCTGATTTAAAACCCGCGAAATTTTCCGGTCTCTAATAATAACGTGAAATTTACAGGTCATTATTTATGTCGGACAAACTCTGACACAGTAAGGGGCAGAGGTGAGAACTTGTCTACATACAGTAAAGATCTTCTTCGCACATTAGAAATATTGGCTACATACATATTCAAAGGCCCAGGATCGTAAGAGCGAAGCTGTCGAAAATAACTAGCAGAAATTAATGCGGGGCTTTCTACCTTTAAAATTCAAAAGGCGCTGGTCTGTAACCAGAGTGGCTGGGGTAAGCTGTCTACACTCAGGTTGTTTCTGACAGCAGAATGCGACGAACCATATTCCCCGTTCCGTTAACTTAACGGCGTGTTATTGTATCACGGAGCAGCTGAGGAACTGCCTTCGCACGCAGCTATTGTATGCAAAGCAGCAATATTAATTACGGGAGAGAGAAAGACAATGGTTAGGTACATATTACAAATTCGCACTACGGTATTTTGTTTACTGTACTACGTATATAAATTCCGACATAACGTAATTTCGCATTCTTCGGATAGGTGTTGCGTCGCAGAAAGGGTGGAAAGGGAGGGGAGAGGCGGTACAAGTGCACACATGCCGCCCAAACTTAAAAAAATTAGAATCCTTTCAAACTACTAAACGAAAAAGTTGCAGATTGCAACTCTTTGATATAGACATAAATGCTGAATGGTGAGAGGACTGGCGACTGTAATTTATAGGTGTAGTGTGAAAAAAAAAAAAAAAAAAAATCTTACATAATTTTTTAACAACGCAAAGTTACAAGCTTTATGAAATGTGCTACCCTTCCCCAATTTTCAGACTTGCTACATCTATAAACGTAGCGTGACTCAAAGTTGGGGGAAGGCACATGTTACCTACAGCATTGTTTATTAAACTAAAAACAATGTGTAAATAAATTTTTACGTGAATTTACTTCCGCAATAAGAAGTCCATAAAACGTCAGTGTTTACGTCTACACTAAGGGGCCTCCCTGGATAAGCTGCGCTTGTGTGTGTGAGGCAGGAGCGGTAAGGTTGCCGTTGAACAACGTATGTACTGCATTTATACCTCTCCACGCAAGTGCTTTACTAATATCCTTTCTCCTTTGTGACTTTAAGCTGTGACCATATTATTTAATGTGTGATCAGCGTAGTTTAAAGTCTTACGCTTGTTTCTGTAGTTGTGTTTTCGAATATGGTTGTTATTTATCCAGATAAGGCGGTCTGGAAAATGGAAAACCCATTTTTGGCCATTTTTAGGGGACCGAAAATTATGTTTGTAATAAACGTGCCACATTTTTAAAACTATAGCGACGTAGTTTGAAGTGTGTGATCTTTTCGTAGATATACAAATACACGTGTAGTGCGCGTTAAATAATTTCGTCAAAAAAAAAAAAAAAAAAAAAAAAAAAGAATAGCCGTAACTCGCTGCAACGAATTTGAAGTGCAGGCAGAGAGGCCCCTTACGGAGGCGGTCACGTCAGTTTTGGTCTTTATTTAATTTTTATATTTGTACCAGATATTTCTTTCTTATTTTAGACATAAATTGTGATTAAATCTTCCTCTTACGAAATTTGTGTATCTCTCGTAGCTTTTGCGTAATGAGTTGTAAACGTCAAAATTTGCACTTTACGGTTTTATGCAAACCACTAAAACCAACTGACACCAAACCGAAAAAATTCAGTGTATAACAGTGTTGTAGGCTGTGAATTGACATACATAAAAACAATATACATACATATATATTTGTATTTTTAAAAAATGTTGAAATTTTTAAACTTTCATTTTGAAATTCAGTATTTTTTATTAAATACAGAAATATTTTATTTTTTGTTTTTATACATATCAAATCATAGCTAACAAAATTGTTATACACTGTGAATTTTATCTATTTGGCATGTCTGTTGGTTTTAGTGGCGTGCATAAAATCGTAAAGTGCAAATTTTGACGTTTACGACTCATTACACAAAAACTACGAGAGATACACAAATTTCCTAAGAGGAAGATTTAATCACAATTTATGTCTAAAATAAGAAAAATATCTGGTGCAAATATAAAAATAAAAAATACGTTGAAAACTGAGGTGAACTGCGCCCTTAAGGGTGTTCCAAGTGCGATAAAAACATAATTTGGAAATTTTTATGAAACTTTTTTTTAGATTTGTGGACGATACTTAGGAGTACATTTTACTCTTACGGAACAATTTTAGCTCTCGTAGTTTTCTCATAACGGGGCGTCAAAGTCAATATTTGCTAAGTTACACTGCCCCAACTGTCCCACTTAAACAAAATAATTCACTGAGAACTTACATCCCATGAGCTACGCAATAAAACATCTAAAAACGCACGAAATAATATTTTAAATTAAAAAAATTGCAAAATTACAGGAAAAAATTGAAAATTCAGACATTTTTTAAAATACAAAAACAGTTGGCGGGATTTTTTAAAATGTTTTGTTACATAGCCCATGATAATTTATATAACTGTGAATCATTTCATGTACGTAAGTCAATTGGTTTTCACTGTTTGCATGGCAGCAGAACATGCAAACTTTGCCTTTGATGTACCATTATGAGAAAACTACGCCAGCTAAAATTGTATTGTAAGAGGAAACTGCAGTCACAAGTATCGTCTACAAAACTAACGCTATTTTATATAGATACAAAATTTAAACTTTATTGCATTTGAACACCATTTAATAGCTGTAGTGTGCGGGATTTTTGTTTTCTTTCGAGGCCTCGCTGTTTGTCCCCACTTGCACACACTGGCGCAGACATTTGCAATGGTGTTACGTCCATATAAAGTAGGGATTTAAAAAAATGTTCTCACAACGTATGCGCTGGAACTCATGAACATATCTTACTGTTACCTAAAATGTGAAATTTGGCTAGCAATGAACTGTCGGTCTAACACTACGGTATATTTATTAGTCACAGTGGAAATACATAAGTTAAGTGAGCGAAAATAATTTTGTACCTTACGAAGCGACCACTTTACCGGGAACAGCACATTTTAACGTTTCATATTGTCATTCACCCCCATTACAAGAATCAGTCAAAGATCACAACATGGCATCTGAAGAAGACGGCCACGGTCTTTATTTGTATGTTTGTCTAACTGATAACTTTTATATAGAGCTTGGTGTATGCAAATACGAATTTGGTGTCGTCGTAGTTTGGGTATTAATTTTTGTTTGTGGATAATGAAATACTTTAGAATGGAGACGAGAAAAATAAAGAATAGAATTGGCACTTAACCGTTAGATGTGGATTGAGTTTACGTCGTTATAGATACAGAATTTGTCTACCTATCTACCCTGTCGCTTTGGTATCCTTACTGACAGACTGATTTAGTTCTTGAACAGCAATCGGAACCATTAGCAGAGTGGCACTGTTTTAAAATTACATGAAGATAAAAAGGCAGGCCTATTTTGAATATTCTGAAAGTAAGCCCCCCCCCCCCCGTCCTGAGCAGCATTAAAGTACTGAACGTCACCTCTATAACGTAGTCGGCTAGGAGCCGGTATATAGTGCTACTGGGTTCGAATCGCAGCTTGGACATGGATGTTGTGTTGTTTTCTCACCTCACTTAACTCTCATCGGTTCTTGAGAATTAGTGGATGCTATATTGTTATTATTTTAACGTTCGAGGCATGAAAACGGGGAAGGCAACAAGTCGAATATAACGCGTCCGTCAAACACCTCATCGCCGCTAAGCGCGGAGGACTAAACAAGCACGCAGTGTTTTCGCAGAAACAATTTTTCAACGGTACTTCAAGCAATTAAATTGTTATTTTATTTGTGGAAAGTATGAGGTAAAGTCCAGTGCAGGTTTCTATAATTTGGTTTACCGAAAGTAGTTGATATTTACTCAGCTACAGTAACGTGAAAAAGTCATCTTCAGCAATTTTGAGGAGCTTGGAAATAACGTTTTTAACTAGCGGACGGGATTTTTAAAATCGTAGGGACACATTTTGGAGTGTGTCTTTTCGTAGATAAACTCATTGGAAACATTTTTAATAAATTGCACAAGAAAAAATACTCTCTGTACCACGCTACATCTAATCTCACGCGCCAGGTCCAATTTAAGACCTCGTTGTTAAAGGGCCGTTAAAACCGTTCACTTCACCTAAACATCACATTTGGGCGGTGGAAGAGGGTGCTAAAGATCTTTTTTCTCTGCGAGATATCCAGAGTTCTGTACAGGAGGATCGAAGCTGTTTTATAGGAGGCAAATAATTTTTAGGAGTGACATAGGGAAAAATCTTTTCTGGCCTAGAATAACCTTCTTCCTACTACTTGCTGCGGTCCCACTCGCTGGACACCTTTGAACAGTCATCGCAATCCAATACCTGTCACTATCACTTGAGATCACACCAGGCACTTGCCAGCAAAAACACTCTCTCTCCTGCTGCAGCTTCCCCTTATATACCCACCCCTACTTCTCGAATTATCTCGGCAGGTCTCTGTTCTCCAACCACCTGGAAAGATGCCGCTTCAAAGTCAAGCACCACCCCGAGAGATAAAGAGGGAACAGGATCATTCCAGATCACGATATTTTCCCTCGGTTACCCGATACTGGGTGCAGGTGGTTATCATGGAGTAATACAATCCATGCAGCATCCGAGGAAGTCTTTTAGCGCTGCCGCCACTGTATTGTATTTCGCCGCCCTGCCCGAGGGAGCGGGTGGGAAGGGGGTGTCCTAGCTCTGCCACCACAGTATCGTACTACACTGCCCAGCCAGACAGTCGCGGCTCGTAACAATATTCTATATGGTACGACATCGCGCAGCCTGCAAAAAGTAAGTTGCTCGCAAGTGTCAGAGGATGCCGCAACGTCGCCAAAGAACATTTATGATTACCATAAACCGGGGTTACTTTGATCACTGAAAATGTTAGTTTTGGTGTCTTGTGGTAAATAAGTAGATAATTGGAACCTATTATTTGAAATAATAACTACTTTTGAACAAATAGTTAACCTTTAAAACTTTCTTTGTTAAATGACATAAATACCAAAATTTTGGGTGGGACAGTTACCCTACAAGGTCAAAATAACTCCGGTTTACGGTACATGGTATTGCGGCTAATTGCATCAATTACAAGGTCGGCGAAAGAGAACTGAAAGTCATGTGCTCAAAAAGGAAGGGGTAGGGACGAGAAGGGCACCTAATGAGTTGAGGCGGCGTCAGAAGCATTTGCAGCCCAGCCAGGACAACAGAAAAAAAAAATTGTTTGTTGGAGGATGGGGGATTCATACGGGCCCGGAAACAAAAACGGCCTGGCGCAAAGTTGGTTGTATTTTTAAGTTATAATTATGTTGTTATGTACCCTTACTAAAACACACCAAACATGTCTTATTAACTGTGTTAGAAGCTGAACAGATAAAAAACCAGAAATTTATGGAGGAGGAAGGAATGATTTGGGAATTTAATTACTTTCACCACGTCACGGGAAACCTGCCGACGGCCTTGCACCTAACTCGTATCACTGTCCGCCCAAGAAACTGCAGCTCCTCCGTAGAGAGCCAGGCAGTATATGTGAGCCGTCCTGGGTTTACCCTTGTCATGATAACTCCGGAAACACCGCATCATTAGCCTTCTAAAATCTTGTGTATGCTTCCCTTGCACTGCTGACACTTCGGAAGGCTCCTGTGTTGATTTGTATACTGCTGTATCGCCTTTCAATACATCTCCCCGGCTGGATTGCTTCATCCATTCCATTACAGGCTATCGCTCGCTGGACGATATCTCTTGGACCTTAGTCCTCCTGATAGTTATAGAGCATTATTCTCCTCCGGGTGTTCACAATGACAGGGACCTTTTCATTATCTCTGACAAAGTGGTTACCTCTAATTCTTGCCTCGCTGATCTTTCGTATTTCGTCTCTCATGATCACTCACACTCGCTAGACTGAAGCCCTTAAATTTCACTTTTCGTTCAGTGCCCATTTCCCCATGTCTGCAGTTGAACTTGCTGTTTATCGCAATCGGATCCGAGGCAATCATTTCATCCATACTTCAAGCACCCTAGCTGGTTGTGTCCTTTTTCTGGTGACTGCAGTTGACATTGTTGACTAGGATGTGTTCATGCTTTCGCACCTCCCCCTCCCCTCCACTCTTGTTTTATGTATTCATTTTTCTTTGGCTTCAGTTATCCAAGTTGGTTGAGGCAGTTGGCTCTCAGGTGCCCACACTGTCTAAAACCCCAACACAGCAGGCGAGGTCAGCGCTTCACATCCCGGAGTCATGTCTCTGACAGTGTTAGGAAGATCCTCGCTGCATACCGACCTTATAGCTTGCCCAAGTGCTGGCCTCTGTCTCGCTGTTTCCACCTACAGTCTCCGAGTTAGGCAGGGGCGTCATTTAGGGGGGCAAATCCTCCCCCCCCCCGCCTGGATTTAGAATTTTAAGTGTATAAAATATATTTTTGTGTACTTTGTTATTTAAATAATGCTAACTTAAGCACATAAAACTGAAGTTTTATTATTAAAATTTCTAATTTATACATGCTTATTAATAAAAAAAGATGCAACACGGTCACTGTCGCTTAAAAACATTTTTGCCCCCCCACCCGCAAGAAAAACCTGAAATGATGCTCCTGGAGTCAGGGAATCTTATATGCTGTGTGGTGCATGAGCCCACTGCTTACCGCACCTCCGCATCTACGAAAAAAACTCAATTAACATGACATTTATTGCATAACTAGACACCCTTAAGAGATAAGTTAGCTAGCTGGAAAGTGTGCTGCCTCGGCTCCAGAAATGCTGTCCTGGTCACTGCGTGTGGTTATGGTGTTGAGCATGATAGGCATAATATCACATAATGGTTACAGTAGCCCAACTCTAAGGCTGACACCAAGGTAAAATAGTTTCTGGCAGGTTCTATAGTACATGGAATGAACGCTATTCAACTCAAGACAGTAACAAAATAGTATGCACACATCTCTGACCATCCATACAGTTTTGTGACAATCTCAAACTGCTGGTGGTAGGCCTACACTCCCCTTTGTAAAGGACTGGAGTAACTGTGACTCCCTACCTTACACGTAGGCAGATGTGTACCATACATTTCAAGGCTATCAAGTATACCTGGCAAATGCTATGCTGACTGGGACTTCTGTCTTCTGCTCCCCATTAGATTACTATATCATCTAGCATTCATAACAATTCTCGCAATTATTTCTTCAGCAAACTTCTTGCTCCATCTCACTGTCAACACTATGTATTTTTTTGTCCGCACACTTTACCTTGGTGTTTAATAAGTTAATATTGCCTTAAATTATCATCTCAAAATTTTCGTTAACAATATACTGCCGTGTCTGTCCATTAGTTAGTTAATACTGTCATCTTTTCAGCTATTTACTACTGATACTCTGTTTCGAACAGTTCACTTGTAGCACTCATTTAGCTACTTCCTCAATCTATGCTTGTACAGCTTCAATTTATGCTGGTAATTCATCAAAAGCATATGTACTACAATCTCTAAACCAAAAGATGTTAATTACGTGTGTTATTTATCTATCTAAATTAATTATATATACAATGTATGTAGGCTACTATATTTGTCAAGACAAAATTATTTACCTCAATTAGCTGCCTCCAACCTACTTCTGACACCTGTATTACAATAGATGGTTCTCAAGGGATGGAGGTTTTAATTGTGATAGAAGTCAATAAAAATAATTATTGTTAGTTTCCTTCTTTAACTATGACTCTCAGCCGCTCTATACACTAAAACCTAAATTGTCTCTTTCTAATAACATTTTTCTATTGTTAATATTTATTTTATAATGTTATAGAACAAAAGTTAAAATGTTTTAAGTTGTTCTGAATCAAGCATAGATGCTAGTATACATTAAGGGACAAAAATGCAAAATACCATGTATTGTTTCAGCGTGGGGTCATAAGGACAAAGAACAATGAATATTTCATCATCAGCCCTTTACCCCAACGATTTCACGAAGATAGTTCAGACATCCCGCACGTGCTCATGCAGTGGAACCCTGGAGAACCTCACAACAGGAAAGTATTAGTGGAAAGGAGGTATACAAAGAGGAAGAAAAGGTCTAGATGTTGGGCGGGGCATTGCGGAGCCACGTGTGATTACAGAGATGGTCAGTGTGCTCAGCCGCACCAACAGACCAATGGGACACAGTCAGCTGATGTCACAGTACCTCGGCTGGGCAGGGTAAGGCGCTCACTGCCACTGAACTCGCCCATCTACGTCGAGACAGCTGTGTTTGTTGACAAGGACCTGTTCACCCACATGGCTATCAACTACCCCACCGACACGGAGCGGGAGCTGGTGCGAGTCGTCCTCGCCATGGTTAATGCGGTATGAAAACCTACAATGTTCCGTACAAAACTAGGTACATATACACTATTCTTAAAAATGTGGCTGCCAGTTTAAAAGTGTTGGTGTTGTTTAAAGCCACAGTATTGATGAGGAAGTTGAATTTGGATTAATTAATAGAATCTGCTTACAGGCTTTTAAATTTTCTTAGCACATCCGTTCAACTAGCAAAACGGATATTGCACAAGTAAATTTGAATATACTGTATACATAAAATAGTAATTTAAGAACATGAAATAAGGGATGTCAATGAAGACTGCTGTGATATTAAAATTATTCTTAATGAAGGACTTACACTTGAAATAATGATACTAGAAGCGAAGAGCCCAGATTATTTACATACACATACCGGTACCACTGTAATACATAAACAGAGTGGTTAGATTTCATAAATTAGTAAGTTATAAGTCAACAATAAAATAATATTATTCTAGGTGAGACAGTTTAAAAAACTGCTCACTTTATTGTGAAAATTTTAATTAAATACAGAAAAATTTAATCTAAAATATTACGGATCCAGTTATTTGTGAATTGGTTTGTTTTCCTATAGCTTTGTCCACTTGGTGAATGACAAAGAAAATAGCAAAATGTAACTGTACTAGTACTATAGACGTGTTTTTTTTTGTACTGGGGTGATAGTGTATGTAATCTGGACTAGACAGTAGTCTTCCTGTTCAACTAGGTACAGCTCCTTTACCACGACCCTTCACTGGAGCGCCAAGTGAACTTTGTGCTGAAGCGCGTGGAAATATTGCACGTGGATCCAGTGAACTTACAGCGGTCCCACGACATAGACTTGTTCCTCAGCAGCTTCTGTACGTGGCAGCATGGGGAGAACCCTCCCAGCGACACCGACCCTCTACACTGGGACCATGCTCTCATACTGACTGGCCTCGACCTCTACGTTGTCAGCAAGAATGGCAAAGTCAGCAACCAAGTTGTGGGTAAGGCTCTGCATTATTTTATCTTATCTTTTAGTTAAAATATTTGTTCCTAAAACTCACACTCTTGTTAAGTCCAAACAATTTATATTGTTAAAATTTAATAGAATGTCAATGACTTGGTGATAATTTCTAGTATTCAAATAACCTTGAGGCCCTCCTAGAATGACTTTGATGACATTTCACTTTGGAGCAGACGTAAGCTACTGAGTGAACCGAAAGGTCTCTGCAACATTTTATAAAGGTTTACTGAGCCATAACAGGTTTATAACTAATTACAATGTCTCATCTTACTCGTTAAAGTGTTTACAGATGCAACAATACGGATACTTTGTAAAGGATAGAAACAACACAATAATTACTGTAAATAACATTTGAAAGAATACAAATAAACATCTTAGATCTAGCATACTGTGTCATACTAGCAACAGAAAAATGCAAAAATTGTCTAAGAATGAACACATTATGCTGTACAATTAACTTCTGTTCAAGCGACAACATATTTTGACTTGGGACTAAACTGGCATACAGTAGCCTACAAATTCTTACACCAGTACAACTTGCATTCTAACTTCAGTTACAGCAGCACATATTATTAATTCTATGTTCCTCTTTACGGCTCTGGGTACTTTTAGATAACACATGCACAGTTTGTTCATTGAAGTATCTGTGTACAGGTCTGGCACCTGTGGCCGGGATGTGCACAGCCACCAGCAGCTGCACAGTGAACGAAGGTCGTCACTTCGAGAGTGTCTATGTGGTGGCACATGAGATAGGCCACAAGTACGTGATACAGGTGCATTTATTTAAAGTAATGCAATATTTTAGGTAAAATGCATACATACAAAGTTTTAAATGCCATATTTTCATGGGGGAAAAATTTCACTTACAGAATTGTTATAAAATTAAAATAATAAGCACATAAAACCACAGTTATGTGAATATCTGTCTTATAGCACTTTCCCAGAAGTCATTAAAAGTTTGTACCTTAATCTTCTCTTTTTATAGCCAGAAATTCATGAGTGTTGTTAAAATTACTAATAAAGTACATTAAAATTAATTTACTATCATTAAACTAATCAGATTTTTTTTTAAAGTTGAACACTAAACATTATATCATTTGGGCTATTGTCCATATTAATCAATGGCTTACGTATATTGCCTAAGATGCTAAAAACTGAACTGAATAAAACTATTCAAAATGAATCAAAATGGGAATTTTATGATTTTGTTTTTATGTAAATTGTTGGTAAACAGATCAATTAACAATTATTGGTTTTGATATATATATATATATATATATATAAAAAAAACTGTTAAAGAGTCAGTGAATTTATGCATTTCACAATAGATTTCCTAAAGCCAACTGCAGACTATCAGAGCTGCAAGGAAACTGAAAATGTTAATTTGTCACAATTTTTCTTTGTGTGCAGCCTGGGTATGAGGCACGATGGTCCCCTAGCTGACAATGACTGTGACCCCAGCAGTTTCATTATGTCCCCCACACTTGGCAGTGGGAAAATCACGTGGTCTGCTTGTAGTCGACGCTATCTGGAGAGGTTCCTTGAGTAAGTACCACTGTACCGCTTCCTCCATCAGTGTCACACGTATAAATAAGCTTTATTTATTTTCACTTATTTATTTCAAACTACTAAAGTAAACATTTTATTCATTCCAGCATAGACAATGTTAATCTATTAAATTCAGTTTTTTGTAGTCCCAGAGTTATTTAACCGTAGCTTAAATTTATCTTATGCTCATTCAGCAATTAATATCAAGGACTGCCGTTAAAATATGATTTTAATAGGTCCCATAGTCAACGATATTTATGTACATATGTATTGCACGCACCACGTAAGTTGGTGGTTAGCGAGAGTAAAATATATTGAATATAATATACCATTATTTCATATTAAAATGTCTTTAATGTACTTTGGGGTTAGTGTTTTCATTCTTGGGCCATAGAATGATGTTCAAATTCCAGGAATGTACCCATCTTCTCAGCAGTTGCTACATGCCAACAAGTTGGAACACAACACACTGTGAAGTTATTGATTAATTAGCTTTGCATAGTACTGGCCTCTATATTGACCAGTACTATCATAAACCTTCACTACCTCACATAAAAATGTTTAAAATTGAAAATTGTAACTACATTATCAATATATATAGTTTGTTTCTAGTCACTACACCAAGTGCCTAATTAAGTTAAAAATGTTGATATCAGATATCACTTTAATATTTTTGTAATTCTTATTTACTTTCATTGTTCTGCTAATCCTTTTTATTTCACAGCGTTACATAGAACAAGATGGACATTTCGAAACAAGCATATACATATTTTGATCTTTGGTCTCATCTTTGCCACCCCCTGGGTCAGCCCTGAACATAAGGACTTGTTTTAACACATGAAAACTGTTGCAACTTCCTTAGCACATTTGCTTAGGACATTTATTGAAGATAGACCATCTGTGCTGCCTTCAGCCTACATTTAATTACTTTTTACATTATAGTTCCCTTCTCTATAACCTTTGCTAGCAGCTATTGTACATACTTATAAGTTTTCCTAAAACAGAAAACCCACTGTTTGCTGCACCTCTTTTAATTAATGCCATTGATCTACTAGCGCCTAGGTACAGGACCTCTAAACACAGTGGCACATGCGCACTGCCGCGTTCCTTCTCCTTGCCGCCCCTCTCATGCCGTGTACCCTCTCCCTGCCGCCCGTCATCCAGTGTGTTTCCTTGCTGTCATCATCGGTCTGAACGTACAACCTTCAATTTGGTGAAGATTTTCTCCATTATTTACCGCTAAAATGTTTGCATGCACATATTGTACAAGCAGTTACCAACACAAACATATTTTGCTACGTTAAAAGTGGCAGAACACTTTACACAGGAAAGATGCATGCTAGGTGAAGGCACACATCAGTAAAGTTCGTGAGAAAAATGTTGAAGGCAGTTGCCAGTGCAAGATAAACAGCACTGAATACAAAGTGTTCACATTTTTTCTCTTCGGTTACATTGAGTATTTGAATTCATATACATTGTGCGTGCCGGGTAAACATATCTGCTGAAAGTAAGAGCACAAAACAGCCAATTCAACATAATAAGCTCGTTATTGAAACACAAGCAAATGGTGGTAAAGAAGTGGCAGATAAATTGAGTACTGAATCGCGGAAGCGTGCGTTGATTAAGAAAATAACCGAAAATAAAAAATTTCGTACAAACAGAAGAACTCTCGGTAACAGAAAAACCTCTTTCTCTGGTACGTCTAACATAACTGGCACTTCGGAAGTGTAGGAGTTCAGATACATGTCTGAAAACTACTCCCAGACAATAACCCGATAAATAAGAATATTACTCTACAAATCAAACTTTCCCATAAAAAAACCAACAAAAGTCTTTCTCGAAACTAAAGAAACTTGAAGCCTTAAGGGTGTTCAAGTGCAATAAAATCAAATTTTTTATTTTTATAAAATATTGTTAGTTTTGTAGACTATAGTTGTTAGCGCAGTTTCCTCTTACGAAACAATTTTAGCTGTCATAGTTTTCTCGTAACGGTGTGCCAAAGTCAAAATTTGCTTGTTACGCTGCCATGCAAATGATGAAAACCAACTGACCTACTTAAACAAAATAATTCGCTGTGAACTTACATTCCATGAGCTATGCAATAAAACAATTAAAAACCCACAACGTAATATTTTGAATAAAAAAAAATGTGAAAGTGCAGAAAAAAGAAACAAATTCAGTAATTTTTGAAAAATATAAAATCAGTTCGTGGGAATTTTTCAAATATTTTATTACGTAGCCCATAGCATGCCATTTCACTGTGAATTATTTCACGTGCATCAGTCAATTAGTTTTCACTATTTGCATGGCAGCAGGACATGCAAATTTTGACTTTGACGCATTGATATGAGAAAACTACGGCAGCTAAAATTGTTTCGTAAGAGGAATATTTCAGAAAATGTACTTCAAACAATGACTGACAGGTACTTTCAAAAGATCACGTCAATTAGAAAAGTCATTTACGAACCCCTCAAAATGGCTAAAAACAGATTTTTCAATATGTTACATATGAAAAACTACTTATGGGATTCACGTGAAACTATTCTAGAAACACGCAATGTTTTTAGCTTTAAACTTTTCACCAATAAAAATATGCGATCACCACTGAAAGTGTCACGCGAGTGATCTAAGATACCACTTCACGCTGTTTCAGTTGTCTTACGCTAGAGGTGATACCACACCAGATACGCTGGTAAACTTCGCCCTTGGTGCCGTGCCTCACTCACACAAACACATGGCCAGAAGGCGAGTGTCTTAAGAATTCCAGCAGGCATCATACTCAAAGGCAAGATCATGGAAAACTAACCACGTCCTGGAGAAAACAAATTAATATTTCATGTAGTAGAGAGCACATAAATAATAGGAGACTTACATGTTTATTTATAGTAAATAAGTTACAATTTTACTTTGGTGTTTGTATTGCTGTAGAAACAGCTGTTCATTGCGAGACGAAATTTCCTCAGTCCTGAATTCAGCAGTACCAAATAAGGAATTCTTCTTCTCAACACAAACTAGTTTGTGTTTAACGGACTAAATGTGTTGTGTTTTGTATGATTATAATTATATTTCGATAAAAATGAGAACTGATGATACACTTGTTAAATGTATTAAGGCTGTTCTTGTGTAAAAAAGTCATAATTTTATATTTTTATGAAATAGTGTAGTTTTGTAGAGGATACTTGTGAGCGCAGTTTCCTCTTACGAAACAATTTTAGTTGTAGTTTCCTCACAATGGTGCGTCAAAGTAAAAATTTGCGTG
Organism: Medauroidea extradentata; assembly: GCA_003012365.1. NCBI lineage: Eukaryota > Metazoa > Arthropoda > Insecta > Phasmatodea > Phasmatidae > Medauroidea > Medauroidea extradentata. Next base: position 2,644 of record PNEQ01103540.1, on the reverse strand, counting down.
TTCTGCTGCCATGCAAATAATGAAAACAAGTTGACTTACTTGCGTTAAATAATTCACAGTGAAACAACATAGTATGGGCTACAGAATAAAATATTAATAAAATCCCGCAAATTGTAGTTGTATTTTCAAAAAAAATATTGCTTAATTTTTTACTTTTTTCCGTACTTTTGAGTTTTTTTAAAATATTACGTTGTGGGTTTTTAAATGTTTTATTGCATAGCTCATGGAATGTAAGTTCTCAGCGAACTATTTAGTTTAAGTGGTCAGTTGGTTTCCACTACATGCATGGCAGTGTAACAAGAAAAGTTTGACTTTGACATCCCATTATGAGAAAACTATGAGAGCTAAAATTGTTATGTAAGAGTAAAATATATTCAGGAGTAATTCTACAAAACTAACAATATTTCATAATGACGCCGCGTCCCGTGAGAGTGAGGTAGAAACGGAGGTGTGTCGGAATGCTGTGGGCGCCACCCGGTTAAGCGTGTAGCCGGGAACACGAGGCTCGATGGGTCGTGGTCTGTTCGTGTCGCCGTGCCCCTCCCTCACCTGGCGAGTCAAAACAGCTGCGGATCGGGAAAAGCAGGGAGGATCTGGAGAAAACTACACCTTACATGGACACTTATGGGGTGGTCCACACCCCATACCCTAGGGCCTTAAGCAAGCCAGTTCCAAATGGCGAAACAAAGTAAAACACTGGGCCGGATATCTACATACACGCGTTATGTTTCTCGGTGGACGAATCAAAGTCCCGAAGCGCACCACGTCTCTCTCGTTCTGTCCGTCGCGGCCGCTGCTTCACGACTGCCTTCTTCATGCACTGGTAGAGGGAGGGGGCGGTGAAACCATGTGTCCTGCACTGGCAGATGGCCATGTGGCGGCCGGGATGGCAGGTGTCGCACGTCGGTGTTAAGTTCACACATGCCCTGCAGCAGTCACTGATCCCCCACACACACTCAAGTACCGCACATCTGCCATTACCAACCAGCGGACACCTGCCACTGACACACTCTGCAAACACCAGCCGCGACCAGGTGCAACTCCACCTGGCCTGTGGCCTGGTACGATGACAATAACAATCAATGAAGTGGTAAGGGTGCCTCTTGACTGGTATATGGCGTGCATTATCGCTTCCTCACCCAAGCCACTTGGCTGGTGTGTAGTGCAGTAACCAAATTATTATATTTTTGGGCAGCATATTTCAAAGTCTAATGCTTGTTTGTATTGTTTTTTAATCTGTTAGTTATATTCCTAGATACAGCAGCCTGGGAAAACATTTTTTTTGCAGTTTTGAAGGGCCCGAAAATTATGTTTCTAATTAGACGTGACGAACTTTTTAAAATTATGTCTACATTGTTTGAAATGTGTGCTCTTTTCGTATGTAAACAAATATAATGTGCGTTAAATAATTTCGTACAAAAAGAATAGCTACAACTCACTGCAAAGTATTTTATCGCGGGTAAGGGGGACCCTTAAGAGCCAGAGAGAGTGGGAGGGTGGAGTTTACTTTGTAAGTCTATGTAAAAAGAGTTTGAATTGTACTCGATTTTATTTCTATTACTGAACAATGGTTTAAATTCACGTTAAATAAATTGCACATTGTGTTGTTTACAGTGCTGGAAAAATTGTCTATTGTGTTAAGTGTTAGTGAAGAGGTTTCGGTTAGCCCTTAACATCAGGTCTTTAGCACTGGCGGGGGATGACATGTTGTATGAAGCAGCGTCGGAATGAAGGGGTGGGGAAATGGGATATCCCCAAGAAAACCCGCCGATCAGCGACATCGTCCGGAACGATTACCATTTGCGAAAATATGGGTCCCGACTCTGCCGGGAGTCGAGCTTGGATGGCCTTAGTGGGAGGGGAGTGGTCTAACCACGGTGCTAACCTCGGTCCCTTTACATGTTGGAAAGAGATTCTTCGTAGTGTTATTTCAATATTTACGGTAACACATAAAAGAAGAGTTTTATACATCAAATATGTAATACATGAATGACAATGTAAGAATTTTCACATTAGTATATTGTTTTAAGTGTTAGGAAAGATACTTCTTTAAATAATAAGCTATATTTTAAAAAAGTTGATGTGGCATTACTATTCTAGTTTATAGTAGCAACAAATTTACAAGTTAAATACTTATGTAAATAACTGCATAGTATAGTGTTGTGACGAGTGTATGGAAAGAGAATTCTTAAAATAAGCATTTTGAAACATTTGACGTGCAGTAATTATTTAACATCGAAGAGAAAACAAAAACATGTTTTCAAGTTCACGTGTGATTTTCGCTCATTAAAATTTTGCCTTAAGTGAGGAAAGTTTTTTTTTCAATTATTGTCATTTTAATATTTAGGCCCTACAGTGATGTTCACCAATAAAACACAAACAAATGAACCCCAGAAAAATATCAGCAGCTTGATTCTTTAGCCAACTTTTTAAAGTAAAAAAAAAATATATATGTACAGTGTGTTTCGATTCAACACAGAACTGGCAAGTGGGCTGCCTACCCACCCGCAACCGGCTTGAATTCTGCTCGCGGCGCGCTAGCGACGGAGCTACGTTCGATTTCACTGGTTGCCGCCTTCTTACGCAGCATTCTAAACGGTTTAACTCTTTCAACATATATTTACACAGACTTTGGAATATGTTT
>PNEQ01103539.1:0-39613 GCA_003012365.1 Medauroidea extradentata | reverse complement strand
AACCCTTGAATCACGTTTTAGAATACTTTATTGGTATCTCGTGGACGTAAAAAACACAACATTAGCCCGCTGGGTTCAAGATATATAGACGATTAATTGAAAACGCTTTTCACCACTTTTTACCCCTTTTCACGTCCTTAGGTGGCGAATTTCGAAAATTCCTGAAATTACTTTTTAGGTATTTGAGTAAGCATCAATCGTAAACAAAAATCACGTCTCTATATAACAAACAATGGGATCGATATATATCGAATGTGAGTCGAAAACTCATATTACCCCCTTTTTAACCAGTTTAGGGCCGAATTCGGAAAATATATTTTAAATGGTACTTGGGATTCTTACAAAAGCGCCAATTTAAAGCAAAGAGTACTTCGATATCTCGATTGATTCGATAGATATGGAAGGATAATCGAAAACACATTTCACGTATTTTCACCCCTTTAAATAAAGAATTTCGAAACGATTTTGAGTCCTGCCATAGACATTTGTAAAAGTAACCAATTAAAGGTAAAATCACGACGATAGCCAATAGTGTTTCAAAGATAAAGACTATTCATTAAAAACACATTTTGCCCCTTTTTACTGTATGGGGGTCGAATTTCAAAAAAACCTAAAACTACTTTTTGGGTATTTACGTAAGCAATAGTTTGAAGTGAATATCAACTCTCTATCCCGAAGGGTTCGATATATATCAATAGTTGATTGGAAACACATTTAACGTCTTTTCAGCCCCTTAAAAGTTTAACTTCGAAAAATTCTTAAATTGGCTAATATGCATTTTTACGAGTGTCCTATTAAAGTAAAAATCACGATGATAGGCCGTCGGGTTCGAGCTCTATAGACGTTTCTTCGGAAACACATTTCACCCCTTTTCACCCCCTCAGAGGTCGAATTTCGAAAAATCCCTTCTTAGTGCTCGCCTACGACCTGAAGGGAACCCCCACAAAAAAATTCACGATTCTAGGTCCAGTGGTTTGGGCTGCAGTTTGATATGTCAGTCAGTCAGTCAGTCAATCAGTCAATCAGTCACCTTTCATTTTTATATATATAGATTATTTGTATACTGTCGTAGACAAGAGGAGAAATGCAACAAACCGTATTTGTTCCAAGTGAATTTTCAAACATGCTACACTAATTCTTACTCGAGCATTCTGCCTGGCGGAAAATATATAATACTTAGATCAAATAAACATAAATATAAATAATTTTATCCCTAACCATTTTGATTTACAGTTCGTTTGTGAAATCGGTTGTAATAAAGCTCAGCTGTCATTTTAGAGACACACTGGCCTGTAACACACACAACATTTCTGTAACTTTATATTTTTATTTCATTACCCTACTATGTATGTCCGTTTTCTCGTCAAACTTCCTTATCCTTAAGCAAATTACATCTCTCCTTCACACTCGTTTATATAGCTATATGTTTAAAATAATATTAAAAACATTTAAAGGGTACTATATTACACAATAAATGGTTAATCTACAATTAATCTACGAAATAAGAACTGCTTTGTAATAAGTAAATTATTTTGTTAATCACATAGGTCTCCCACTCTCTTAACGCTTACAATTTATTTACAATTAATATTATGTTATTTCATCCAATTGTTCGCTTATAAACACTGTAAAAGAATATATTCATTGAACACGGTTTATTTTTTATCGTAATATCTGCATGAAGATTTATCGTAAAGCATGGTGGTGCATCTTCTATTTCAGAATTCCTATGTAGCCCATATGACCATTAGAGTAACTGCAAATTTATAGTTCTGTCAGGTTCTTGAGTTTATAAATTACTGTAATACGTGTAGAATTATAAATTTCAGTTTATTGTTTTCAATTTTTTTTTGTGTATCTACAACTGAAACTTGGCGTTTTATTTCGTTGACCTACTTTCCTCGTTTCCAGCAAACGGATTTTGAAATTAAGTTTCTCAATCGGTGTCCAAAACTTTTCCTGGAAATAATTTTTTATATCTTTTACATCACTGGTACTTTTGTTTCTTGTGGAGCAGAACAATCACATTCTAATTTATCTACTGGCAATGCGTTTTCTTCTTCTAATTTTAATTTTGGAATAAGGATTTTTCTTCTTATTTATAAGTATCGTTGATTTTCTTAACCTTTTCTGGCTGCTGACTTTATAGTTCGCTTACAGCCATCGCTAAAGTTATTTTGAAGGCATCAATTTCAAATTCATGTTTTCTTATTTGTTCCTCATAATTTTTAATTTAACAGGAGCCTTTTTTATGTTGTCCTCATGCACACTACATTTTTACGTTAAAAATTTCAACTTTTTTTTCTGCAACTGTTGTTGTAAGAATTTTCTTTTCATCCGTTCATCATTTAATTATTTATTGAATAATAGGTTACGATTGTGCGATTGTGTATTTTTGTATTTTACGTTTCTCGATGCAAACTTTCAAATATTAACTTTTCATTTTTCGGAACTGGTTTTGGAACTTGAGAATACGATTTACGTTGAGGAATTTTTTCAGCTCAGTTTTATAAAATACTGCTGAGTTTTCCGCCGACATGATGTTCGTCGTTAAATACCTTTGTGAATTGAGCTTACTGTCCTTAAATATGCTTCCGGAATGTCGTAAAAAAAACTCAAATTTATGATGTTTAAATAACTTACTACAAAAAATACAATTATAATTTTCTATTAACTTAAGTTCATTTGCAATAAGTTTTCCCTGCCTGATATATATAGTTAATGTAAGAATAGTGTATGTGTTGTAACAAGCAAAATAACGAAAAATAACATAAAAATAAAAATGTCCTTGACTAAGGTAATAAAGAGGCTGATATTCAGCCAATTAAATTAGAAGATCACAATTAAAAGACGTAAATTAACACAGGAGAGTAAATACTGTGTAGCTTTAGACCGGTTCTACACATAAAAGACATAGGATACTAGGGGTGAGTGTAACTTACGCCTTAAACTCTTAATTATGTTTGGGTACTGAAATGTGAGATACAGTTCAAAGTAGCCCAAGTAGTACGTATTTTTGAAAAAGTAACCACTTAAGTTTTATTGAAAGTTTTACGCTTAGCTGTGATACGAAAACATTGAAACTTATTTGCTATGCTATATTACACTCCGATGTTTTGTACATTCTAAAATTCACAAGATTTTATAGAGTAACAAATACAATATATTTTTTTATTTGTGATATGAATTGTAATATACGAAATGAAATCATTTTTCTAATATGGATGTAATTACATATTTATAAGCGTTCTTCATATTGTAAGTAAAGAAATATAATTTTACGTTTGTTCTTGTATACATTTTTGTGATAATTGATTCATTATCTTTTATTAACTTTAGGCGCGCAAGTTTCATTGCGAAATATCACACGAAAATTAAACCCTTAGGACGACTTGTGCAATAAGCTAGTATGTGTACTGTTTAAAGAAAAAAAAATCTTATGTGGCATAAAGTAAATTTTATCTCCTACCTGCAATACCGTATAGTTGCCAAAATACTTTAAGTTGCGGCACTTCTTTCGGTCTCTGTTACCATCAGATATTTATTTCACTGATAGCATTTTGCCATAACAAGTTCAAATGACACATGATGAAAGATTTGCAAGTGAATCGTTTAGGCAGGCAATGTCATATTAGGCTATACATTTGATTTCCGAATTAAGTCGTATCGGAAGTGATACCATAAGAACGCTAATATCAAAACAAACAAAAAAATTAATGTTCTTCAATACAGTTTGTTGGAGTTTATAAATAAGTTTTGTTACTCTCAGTTCGTCCATTTCTGGATGTTGCACGTCGTCGAGACCCGTCACTTAAGAGGTGTGGCCTGTTTGGTAATAACTTAAGTCCTAATTTCATTGATCCTACAGAAGAGACATGACCGCCGCGACCTGTAACACATATAACATTTCATTAATTTTAAATTTACATATATTTGCACTACTATGTAAATTTTTTCGTTAAACTTCCTAATCCTTCTTCAAATTACACCTCTGCTTCAAACTCATTGGTACTGGCCTATGTGTTTAAATTAATCAACATTAAAATAGACCTTTTAAAGAGTACTATATAAACAATATACTGTTGATCAACCATTTATCTACGAAAGGAGATCTGTTTTGTGCCAATTATAATAATTTTATTATGACAAATGTATTATATTCTAGTTGTAAGCTGAACATATAAAAATTATTAAAACAGTTACACAATAAATCAAAATTATAATGTTAATCGATTTAAATACATTACATTACCTTCCAGAAGCTCTTACTTTCTGATCAGCTACCATCTATCTATCAGGTGGCAGCGAGGGTCGGCTGGAAGACAGTACCCATAGGTTTCGCATTATTTTGACACTTATGAAATTTAATTTCAATTATATGTCAGTTCTTTACACCAATTGTTCGTTTATTTTTGCGACTCGAACTGAAATGACTTTAACTCAGTCACACAATACGGGTCGGGTTACAACTCAAGAACAGTATACAATCTCTACAAACCGCAGACACTAATTTATTCCAACCATAAATCAATTGTTATCTCTACACGACATTAGACAATTACTTTATTACAACAAACAATAGTATGCCCTACTGGCAGGAGAGATCCCTTTCCTCCGCTATTTTGTCAGTAAATACAGTAGTCATGTTAGGCCTTATTCGGAGGGAGAGTGCATGAGAGGAAACCCGGAGTGTGAGATGGTTGACTTACTACTATCTCAGTTCCGCTCGGAATATCGACCTCGGCACCCCGGAGTTCCCAGAGAACCTCGAACACCTAGCACCCTCTCTGTGTGTCTGCACTGCGACCACGCCTCTCACCATCAACCCTCCTCGACCCGACGACGTGTAGAGACACAGGTTCTCCTCCAAGTAACCTTGCTTTTATATATAGTCCACGTCGCTTTGTCGAACCTTGTCGTTGCCACAACAATCGACTCTCTCGCAGACGCCGTGGTTTTCCCTTACTCGGTGGACGTTGATAACATGTGTTTGACCCACGGATGGATCATAACAATATCCTCCTAGTGAAGGATGAAGGTCGTTCTCGACCGATGCGGCTGCAGGTGATTGCTGAGGATGGTCGGTGCGAGGGACTCTAAGACTGTCTGGCCCGTCTTCATGGACTGCTCTCTGCACGTTCGCGTAAGATCGTTATTATGTGTCAGTGTTGTCAAATGATACGCGCGTAACAATTTCCGGAATGTCATTTTCCACTCATTTAATTGTTACGTTACATCTCCTCTTCGAACTTCCAACGTATTCTGACTGCATTCATTAAGACAATAACTGCGCTCCACATATACACAACATACCGATGTGATTGACCTGCTCTTATTGTTAAACTATTACACCTTATTTTACTTAACAAACAATACAACTTTTAACATCAATTGACACAACTACTTCCTAACATCTAACAACAGGAATGTCCTTCACAATGTTATTTTCCTTAGAGCATCCTTGAGTCGGCGAGGAATACAGAAAGGAAATAAGAGCGGGGCCTCACCTCTTAGCGAACTAAATACCTTGTTTGCAAAACTACTAGGAGTTGTGCACATAGCCGATCAGTCCGCTCGGAATCAATCCTTAGCCTTAACATCCTTATATCCAATAGAGGAAAGTAACCGAATATCGGATAGCGAGGTTACAGCTTGTGTAATTGCTTCCACCTTGCGTAAGACAATAGAACTGTTTTCTATCTGTATCGACAGTACCGTGTATAAGTGTGATGCATATAGCGACCATATTGTTCGTTTGAGAGTTATGTCTGTGATTTCCTGTTGCCGGAACTTTTGTAGACGTTATTTCGAAAGCATATATATTACTGAAGGTGAGTACAGTAATGAATTATTTGTGTAGCAAACAAAACTGCGTGTTCCGTATTTTGATGTGAAAAAAAAAACAGATTGTACGATTGATGAACATGTGAAAGTAGTATGTAAACCTAACACAATGGCATGAAATGTCTTATTATCGGATACTTGGCACTGCCTAATACCATATATCCGATATTATGGCTGGTATCCGATATTTCTTGTACATAATATAAAACAATATAATTAATTTTCCTTACGGTACAACTAATCTATTATTGTAAAAACGCAACTAAAAATCCAGAAAAGTATTCTGAAATATGTCAACAAAATTTTTAAAAAATTATATAAATTAAATTTTTATGTTTTATTTAAAAATATAAGTCATTCCTTATAATTGTTTAAAAAATTTTTGTTCATTATATTTTAGCATTTTGTTATGTTTTTATATCACACCAATAGTATTGCTTTACTTTAGATTAAGTTTTGAATAATAAATTGCACACATAATTAAATTTTGTGGATATTGACTGTTGCAGATGGCAATTGCAAGAAAACAATGGGAATCAGCATCAATATTGAAAACAGTGGAATCCTTGCGTAATAAAGAAAAGGGTTTTCTAGATCCACCCTAGAAAATTATGTCAACCATAAGTCTATTAAAGGTCTAATGTGCCGTGTTCTACACTCCACCCACAAACTCCAACCACTGGATGTTTCCCTCGTGAGTTCGTTTAAGACATAATATGCCAAAGAAATAGAAACATGACTACAGAACCATTCATTCAGGGTACTTACTGCTTATCAGGTAGCTGAACTAATGGGTAAAGCCTATTTCCGTGCAGTGACAATTGAGAATGTGGTAAATGGTTTACGGAAATGTGGTATTGGCCCTTTTAACCCAGGCGTTTTCCGTGACTCGGATTCTTCTATTAAAGCTTCCTGCGAATTGGCTACCGAAAGTAGATCTAACAAAAATCAAGACACTGGAATCTCCGACTTAGTTCACGAAAAGAGCCCATCACTTTGCACATGCGTGGGTCCTGTTAGTCCTACACTAGCCAACCCGTCTACAGCATCTACATCCAAAATATTCCTGCATCCCACTAATATTAGCCTCCACCACTGCTGAAGAAACCAGCAAACAGCACATCCAGGCCTACACGGACCGGCAAAGCAGCACTCATCACAAATTTACCATATAAAAGACAACTTGAGGAATCCACGAGAAGACTTCCTACCTCAAAGAAGCCAAAATTCGACAAAGCATTGCCGAAAAGCAAATGCAAATACAAAATTCCAGTGGCGAGGAAAGTAGTCATGAAGACAAAGACAACGATGCTGAATGCATATACTGCCACGGCTTCTTTTCCCAAGATAGGAAAGGTGAAGAGTGGGTGATATGCACCAAGTGCTTTAAGTGGTGCCACGATCAATGTGCGCAAGTGATTGATTGGAAAAACTTTATTTGTGAGAACTGTGCAGACGGTTAGCTGGGAATGTCGATGGACCTTAATATCGGATACTATCCAATGAAGAGAACCTATACTAACCGGTATTATAAGCAAACAGATCTATAAAACCAAATATCTTTTTGCGAATAGTTTTTATATTACTTGTAAACATGTTTTTGTTGCTACAACCTAGTGATGTATTATGTAATATATGATTTTTATTATAACTTATTGACAACCTAACATTTGTATTTTTCCAACCCCAATCTGTATTTTTAAAAAAGTTATCCGATATTCGGTTACTTTCCTCTTCAAATGTTATACACGTTACCTTAGAAAAATAATAACGTTAATATTTTTATTTAATACTAGCGACCCGGGTAGCACTAATTATCTATAGCAAAGAATTGAAGTATATACATTGGCATGCCGCACAATTACGAGTCTTGATTCTACTTAATTAATGTATTAGCATATTTATTATTATTATTATTATTATTATTATGACACAAAATCGGCAAAAAAGAAAAAAAAATGTTGATCTGATCACTGCCAAACTTCACAATATCACCCACTGGACTAATCTGAAGATTGTCTGAAAATTTCATCACAATTGCTCCGGCCGGTTTGGAATCCATAGGGAACATACATACAAACATCAATTTATATATATATGTATATATGTATATAGAAGTTATAGGTCTTCTATATAAACGTGTGATGTTAATATTTATTGTTAAATGCTACCTGCATGTGCTTTTACATTTACAACTGTACATATTTACGTACATTGCAATAACCAACACTCACAAAAAACATACTTGGTGACACAAAATATTAGTAAAACTATATCCTAATTTGTAATATATCATTGGTATTTATAGACAGACAATACAGTGTGGGTCGACTTTAAGAATTATGTTATTACTGACATACTATGAAAATTATCTAATTACATTATTATAAACTTTTATTTGATGTGTCACAGTTTTATTTACAAATAATATATAATGTAACTTGTATTTTAAGAATATACTGCAAGTACACCAAGAAAAGTTATCTGTAACAATGAATCACACCACCACTCAACATGAATTTATTGACAATTATGTTTTAGCATACCTGCATATTAACATTTGCTTATGCATAATAACATAAACAGTCATGTAATATTACTGGGTTAATAAAATTATTTTCACAGTTGTCGCCATTATTTAGAGTTTTCTTGAACGTCTGATAGGAGTTCGGAATATTTTCCAATTTACTGACTGCATCACTGTCTTCTTAAGTTTCCAGAACACTATACAGCTGTGTCCAATTTACAACTCGATTCGGGGCAGTACTGTATTTCAGCACTGTATTCTTCCTGTACATGCTCCGAAAATCATACGAACTTAAAGTTATCAAGACGTCTAAATGAGAGTGTCACCACATTGATATCTGAATCTGTTTATTCTGTCTTGAAATACGTCGCATTTTAGACGTCTTTGTAATTTACAACGTAGTGTAACGTCAATTTTTCGATACAACAAGCTTAGTAAGGAAAAAACGCGAACCTTTAGGATTACCGCTCACTAAAATTTAAATGAGTACGTCCAGCTAAATTACCTACGGTTCAGTCAAATTCTTAAAACCACCGACTTACCAGAGTGATTGATAAAATTGGAATTATCGTCATAACATTGAATGAAAAACTAACCTTTCAATGCAACAAATGAATTTTATAGTGCATTTAGTTACACATATGACTAAGATAAAATGTCACAAATCACAGCTAAGAAAGATATCGCTTGAATAACAATCGATGTGAGAAGCAAATAATGTACAATGTAATTTTTTTTTTAAACTGTGTTCCATAAAACATAGACACGAAATCATTTTAACGTAAGAACACGCAAAGTGCCTGGCTGACTTACACACTCTTGTATTATATTACAAACTTCTTAAAATTCATTTCGCTTTCCAGCTTAAGGTTCCTATCTACCTACGCTTGAAACGCAGTGCACCGAGTTACAAGTAGTCATATTTGAAAGAAACATCTCAACGCGAATTACGTTTGTACATCTATGAAAAGAAAACACATTTTAAACAGTGTTTCTGCCAGTTTAAAACTTAGCATCGCTTATTTGAAACACGATACTCAAGACCCTCAAAATGGCTTTTTAAAAAAAACGCTTTTTTAAACTGCCATATCTAGGAAAATTCCAACTGGATTCTAAAAATACAATAATAGAAATAGGCGCTGGAATTTGAACCATAAGTATCACATACATTCTCATAGGAAAATGAATAATAGTAAAGCTCTGCACGCCAGTTGCTGGGTTTGAGTGTAGAGGCGATAATGCAGTACATTGGCTGACCGACGTCACTCTTAACGCTCCATCGGTTTTGTGCGTCACCTACACCAACGCAGCCTACCTAGATAAGAACCTTAATGATAACATCTGTGTTTCCAAATTCAGCCATGTAACTAGAGAGAATGTAAAATCTTTGGCGTTAAAATATCTAAAATATCCTCCAAAATTCTGTAGCATCGTGAATCAAATTTTATTGGACGGCGATTATTTCCTATGTTCTGTAAAGACGTACTAGAAATGCAATTGACCAAATCACACAAGCGCACATGCAAAAAACAATAAACGAACTTTGGTAATATAAACTGTTCACTGGAATCCAGCAAGCAAACAGATGTACGGCGATAAATCATCTCTCTGAACATAGTATTTTTACGCGGTTTCGAGGTTGTCATTGTAATCGCAGTAAAATACCGCTTAACATCGAGTTTTTAAAGTACGGTGAAGAACAGAAACGTAAATCATTATTTCGAAGCTTATACGTAGTTTTGGTAACTAAATCATTAATATTTTGTGGGGAAGTAGGTGTAGAATTCTCAATTGTTCTCATTGGTTAACATAAACAATAGACATGACACAGTCAGTAATAAATAAATAGCTTTAAGGGAGGGAACCCGAGGGTATAAATATGTAACATATAGATCTGACTTCTAAATGTGCGCCCGTGCATTCTCCAGATAGTGTAGCGTTCTGCGTCTTGTATTATTAGCAGATGGTTGTGTGCCACAGTGCTAATTGTTCACTGACAAATAACAGACATTCAGTTGTAACGCACCAGAATTAACATTGGCACAGTATGATAGAGATCCACCAATAAGAAAGAAAAAGAGTCTAAAAATAACAGATTACATTGAAACATAGAAAACAGCAAACTTTTCCAGAAATATGTCACAATTGCCACATAGTAATAATTTGTTGTGCTAAAAAAAACCTTTGAAAACGCTGCAGTTTCTCGCAGGTTGTATTATTGGGAGATATACGTCTGACACGACATAGTTTTGTATATACCAATGACTGGTATAAAATATTGCAACAGCAAGATTATTTTTGGCTCAGTGAAATATTCAAATATGGTAACAGCTCAACGTACGAGTGATACCCAGTATTCTTTTGATAGTCTCAACCTACGCTTAAATCATTATCTCTAAGGATGATACAACAATGGTGAAGCGACGACGGAATGTGAACGGCGACAGAAACGGGACAATCCCGAGAAAATATGCCCGCCGACGAAAATTGTTGGTCAGACCCCATCGAGAATCGAACCAGGATAGACTTGACGGGGGTCGAGCACTCTATCCCCTGCGCAAATCTCGTATCATGCTGTTATAGATAAGTAACTGTTAGTGCTTTATGCTCTCACTTAAACTACAAAATGTAAACAGCTAATTATCAAAATTAAATAACTCTTTCGGTAACGTATTCAACTACACTTCCAAGCACCTCTCCTGTACGTCATAATAATTACATATTTTTTCTATGATTTTACTACGTCAGAGACTATTCAATTGAGAACTGAATGAGGACCAGCAGATATGCCAACACTGATGCTGCCATAGAAGTGACCATAGCTAAGTTAATGTTAAAAAATCCACCAGCACTGAACTCCAATTTTCTCCTATAGACCAGATCTGAAAACAAACGAAGTTCCTTTTTTACCTCGCTGTTTAACTCTGGTTCGCAAAGCAAATCAATAAGAGTGTCGTTTAATGTTTCTCTTTCTTGAATTGCAGCATCACATGCGTAGATAACTGCAACTGCCAGGAGACAGTAAAAATAACCCCATACAAAATTAGTAATTACCAGCATTAATGACACGTCTTTGACTTCTGTCATATAGTTTGGCCTAAATAAGCACACCAACGCATTAAACAAATCGTGAGTCACAACTGTACAAAAAGCTAAAACGTGAAAAAAAATTGGAAGTCCGTATGTGTCGTTCATCAGAGAAGTGACACTACACAAATGAGTGTAAACTGATCTTAGCAAAACAACATGTTTGGCATATATGTTAGGTTCAGTATCTATCAAAACTGGAGGACCGAATAAATCCTCTTGCGAATTTATCCCGTTCTGAAGGAGTGTCCTTGGAATATCACCAATGCCAGGGCTTGATAGTGTGCTTGGCCTCGCCTGAAAATTAATTTTAGTAATTCGATTTATGTAAGGATGGTGGCGAACTGTTTGACTCAGAATATGTAATCTTGTTTTGATAAGTATGACTTTGTTAATGTAGTGTCCTGAGATCACGACTAATGCTGCATCATTTGTGTTAGTACAAGCGGCAATCAAATGTGCTAATAAGGTGAGACAACAAACAAACTGGCTGAATAAAAACGCTGCGAACATTATCGCAATAACCACTTTGAAAAACATTTTTGGGCGCGTTGACAACATTTTGTTGCTGTCGGGGTTGACACAAAGGATCTTTTCGTCAAGCACATTAAAGGTCTTGATTGCTTCTCTAATGTACGAATTTCTCACCCACATCATTATAAGTCCCACTTGGCCAGAGATGAATACCGTGTGAGCTGAAATCATGAAGGAGACGTGATACGTTTTCGCGCGAACTTCAGGGAAGTCAGTCATGCGTCTGTACATATCACAAATAAAGGATACAGACATAACCAAATGCACAACAATTCTGTAAAGGTTTTTAACCATGAAACGTTTGAAAGCGTCTGTTCTGGTAATGTTATTTCTCGAGTCTTCAGTTAGTTGGAAACTCTCAAGGCCAACTATTTTTGATGCAGTCTGTAGAGGTTCCAGACACAAGACGAAACTGGTTGACGTATTCGCCATTTTATCTGCAAACATACAAACATAAAGGAACATCTAAACATCAACCGTTCTTCTATTCACAGTAACTTTTGGTACGAACTCTATATTTCCGAAAAAAAAGTAGGAACGTTATTATCGTCATCAGAGAGGAATTCAATCGGTGATGACATGTAACTAACTATGAAACACAAGATTTTACACTAAATTATGAATGTGTTATCAAAGCATATATAGCTGGTAAAGCTATTATTATTATTACTAAACAAAATGAAAACAAAAATATTATAATGAAACTATTAGTCAAGGCCCACATTAGTGTCTGGAATGTCCTAAGGGATGTACCACAGGTAACTGTGTGAGTACGAATGTTAACTTGTGTATGTACTGAACGAAGTATGAGAATGAGGTGAATCCGTTTTAAAAACAACTAAGACTCCATAAAAAGAGAACAGTTAATACGTCGTATTCAATAGTATATGAATGATAAACGGAAATGTTTCGCCATACCGAGCGAAGTGGTGCAACAATAACACGTTAGACTTGTACTCGGGAGGATTCAGGTTCAAACACTTGGTTCAGGCCATCCTGATATCAGTGTTTCATTGTTTCCCGAAATTCCTCCAAGCGGAGGTTGGGATGGTTCCTTAACCTAGACCATGGCCGATTCCTCTCCCAGTTCCTGTCATTATGCGAAGTTGTATCACAATATTTAATATCCTCGCTATCAACCAGGCGTAAGGATCACTTTCCTTACCTTCGTTTCATTAAACTATACCGTGATGTACTGCTTTTGTTAATACCTTTCAAATATCAAAATAATAAAAATACGTGAAATATGGCTTTAAGGGGTGTATTTTAGTTTTTGGACGCTGTAATATTGTACAATTGTTTACACTTACCTTTGTCTTCAACAGTGTCGCAGCTGCTCAGCAAAAACGTCGCCTCCCAACTGAAGAACATTCTAGCGTGACCTCTTCTACGTTTTAAAATAATGAGTATTGATCACATCCCATGAAATGTTAGCTTTTATTCCTTTGTGTATTTTTCACAGTCCTTCGCGTCTTTGTTCGATATCTCCGTCGTCAAAGTACAGTATCTCCTAATATGAATTCAAGTCGTTATTGCGTTCTGTTCTGTTCTCTTACCTGTTACGCAAACACTCTTTGTAGTGGCATTCTCAAAGGTGACTTCGAATGAAAAAAACACACTGACTGGCATGTGCCGTCTTCTAATAAAGTGAAAAATATCAAAGTAGGAAATATTTCACAGGTCATGATTATTTTTATACTGTTTTATTTCTCAAAAATTACAAATATCACAATACAATTTTAATATACTGGAAGTGAAAAAGTAAGTAATGTTAAAAAATTTTCACTAATAAGCACTTTTAGAAATTTTTCCGTTGCGTCATTGTAGATCAATCATCTGAAAATTCTGAAATAAAGTGATTTTAATTTGTATTGTTCGATACGTATATAGTCTTAATGTAGGGAATATAATAAGGACAGTTTCCACGTGAATTTTTTTTTTACACCTTTGGTTTTAAAACAGACTTATTTTTGCTCAAATTGGTATAACGAACTATAAATAGAAACGGATTTCATTTTAATAGTTACTCGGCTACGAGAATTTTATTTATTTACATACGTAACCGTTAAAACGTGTCCTATATATTTAAACACGGAAGCTCACATATCCGCGTCAGACCACGGATACATCAAATGACCTAACAGGAAACATAACCGATAACACAACCAACAGCTAAAACAATGGCGTGATATTGTTAATTCAGTCCAAAAAATGTAATTGTGTGTTAAATTCGCTTTAAAACTACCTAATAACTTAAATCTGTCTCAGTTGCCTAGCATAAAGTATGAATTACCTACATTAATTTAACTAAACATCAAAATGTGGCTTCATACATTTCCTGAAGGCATATTATTTATTCAAACTAACACAGCTCTAAATATGTATAGTATCCACGGTCACTAAACAGATATAGTCTGTGTCATGTAAGTGTTCCGTATTTTGACAGTTCACTTCTGAGAAACGTGTATGTACACAGGTTTTCCAGGAAGCCAGGTATATTTAATGCTCCAAACAATGGAACTGTCGGTAACATTTCTCAGAAGAGAAATGTCAAAATACTGACAAGTTACATGAAACAGTCTTTATATTTAAAATAAGCACACAATTTAATTAACAAATAATTTAAAAAAAAAACAGACTGCGTCAATGCTTAAACATCAGCGACTAGAGTTCGATCATTGTACCGCCACTTTCGATCGGTCGTGTATGGTTGAGTGAGATTTTAATCAGCGCTTAAGCAGGATTTACACGATGTAAAGTTTTATATTGTATGACATTTCTGATAAGAACTTCTATGATAAAATATCAAAACAATGACGTTCAAAAACCATTTCACTCGGATACCTGGCAGCAAATTTTTGAATAGCTGGAAGCTGATTTTATCATCTGCCAATATTTAATAGTCATTACTCTAGCAAAAATATCCACATTAAATTTTAAATAAGACAGCTGTACGGTAACAATTATATAATTTGTTACAACATTTTCTAAATAAATGTGCTATTTCTTCTTCCATGTATAAGCTATGAACTAAATATCTCTATATAAATAAAAATGAAAGCTGGCTGACTGACTGACTGACTGACTGACTGACATATCAAACTGCAGCCCAAACCACTGGACCTAGAATCGTGAAATTTTTTGTAGGGGTTCCCCTCAGGTCGTAGGGATTTTTCGAAATTCGACCTCTAAGGGGGTGAAAAGGGGTTAAATGTATTTCCGAAGGAACATCGTTAGAGTTCGAACCCGAAGGCCTATCATCGTGATTTTTACTTTAATAGGACACTCGTAAAAATACATATTGGCCAATTTAAGGATTTTTCGAAATTCAACATTTAAGGGGGTGAAAGGACCTTAAATGTGTTTCCGATTAACTATCGATATCTACCGAATCCTTCGGTATCAAGAGCTGGTATGCACTTCAAAATATTAATTACGTAAATGTCCAAAAAGAGGTTTTAGGATTTTCTCAAATTCGACCCCCAAGCAGTAAAAAGGGGCAAAATGTGTTTTTTATTAATCGTCTATATCTTTGAAACACAATTGGCTATCGTCGTGATTTTTACTTTAATTTGTTACGTATACAAATCTCTATGACAGGACTCCAAGACGTTTCGAAATTCTTTAATTACGGGGGTGAAAATACGTAAAAGTGTTTTCGATTATCCCTCCATATCTATCGAACCAATCGAGATATCGAAGTGCTCTTTGCTTTAAATTGATGCTTTTGTAGTTAACCCAAGTACCATTAAAATACATTTTCCGAATTCGGTCCTAAACTGGTTAAAAAAGGGGTGGAATATGTTTCCGATTCACAATCGATATATATCGATCCCGTAGATTTTTATATAGCGACGTGATTTTTGTTTAAGATTGATGCTTACTCAAATACCTGCAAAGTAATTTCAGGAATTTTTTAAATTCGCCACCTAAGGAGGTGAAAAGGGGTGAAAAGTGGTGAATAGCGTTTTCAATTAATCGTCGATATATCTTGAACCCAGCGGGCTAATGTTGTGTTTTTCACGACCACGAGACACCAATAAAGTATCCTAAAACGTGATTCAAGGGTTTTTCGAAATTAACTATCGTAGGTGGTGAAAGACCTTGAATGTGTTTTAGATAAATTCTCGATATCTATCGAACCCGTAGAGAAATACAATTAATTTTTGCTTCAGGATGATGGTTACAGAAATGATCGCAAAAGCGTTTTAAGATTTTTTGAAATTCGATTTCTCGGTACTGTGCAGGGGTGATATGTGTTTTTTTAGTGATTGATCGATTTTGATTCGACTGAACGGGCTAGCGATGTGATTTACACTTCAATTGGATACTTATACAAATGTCTAAGACGTGAATGTATAAAATATTTCGAAATTCAACATCCAAAAGTGTGAAAAAGCACAAAATTTGTTTTCCATCAGCCCACGATATATCTATCTAACCAGTAGCGATATTGAGGTGTTGTTCGCGTCAGAGGGATGCTTACGTAAGTATTTAAAAAATTATATGTATTTTTTTACTTTATAAGATAACGTGATTATTAAGAATAAAACTAAGTTGGTCAACATTCAAGGCAGACGATCCAAAAAGCGGGAACGAACAGCGAGAAATTACATATACAGGAGTTTCACTCTACAGTAACCTATCGAGACGTGGTGTTTTACAACCTCTGTGAGCCCAGGACACAGATATTTTATTTTGTTTTAATAAAATTTTGTTTTCATGAATTATTTCGACGTTACATGACGCAGTTGTTTGTTACTCAGGTCTAAATTTCGGCAGGTTCTGGGCTCGAATTCCGTTAAAAGTTACGTGCGAACGTTCAATTCTGACACACAATAACTATAAGGCAGATCGAATTAGTGCAGTTTACATGTAGTCGTTTAAAAGGGGTAAAATTGCAGTTCGCTTTACACTTAGGTTCCTCTACAACATCAGCTGACATATCGTCGGTATACTGTCAAAAGTGATTAAGTCATAAGTGTTATTTTGTTTTAAAGCACTATTAAATTGTAGAAATTAACAAAAATGTGGTAAGTTACTATACTGTGACACAACAGTAGGAAACGACGAATATACTTTAAACTCGGGCAATTGTCCGTGAACAACATATACATTATTCCTAGCATTTTTATCACTTTATCTCATTTTGACATGGTCACTTTTGGCAGTTAGCCGACGATATATCATCTCACTAATCTCAAGTTTGGGGCACCAAATACGTTTCAGCGAAACCTTTACCCACTGAAACTTTGTAATGGCAATAAAGTTAAAGTGAATAATTTGAAAATATATAATTGAGGGCAACGTCACCAATGGTTGTGCACAGGGCAAATCAGATGTTTTTCATTCGATTAACATCTTACCTTAGGTGTCTGTAACTACCCCACAACGTCAAATTGGCAGGGCTATAAATAAGGCCCAGGCGAAGTCGCTGTTAGTGACAGGGACAAACTTAAGACTGCTTTTCGCGTGGACAGCTATAGCTACTTATCCTGCTGCAGAATTAGTTCAACTAGCCGCTTGGACTTTCTACACTTGATGACTGAAGTACCAATCTTCTGTACAAAGAGGTTTTTCAATTAAAGTAAATAGTATCAGTTACGAATAATACTCGCGAGCAAAGCCGCGGGGGACTGCTAGTTTATGTATAAAAATCAACACTCAATCGACTCACCCGACCCTACATGGCCCTGACTGATTGACAGACAGACCACTGAACCTATAATCGTGACATTTTTTGGGGGGTTCCCCTCAAGTCGTAGTTGAGCATTAAGAAGGGATTTTTCTAAATTTGACCTCTAACGAGGTGAAAAAGAGTGAAATGTATTTCCGAAAAAACGTCAATTGAGCTGAACCCGACGGCCTATCGTCGTGATTTTTACTTTAATAGGACAAACATAAAAATGCATATTAGCTAATTTAAGGATTTCTCGAAATTCAACATTTAAAGGGCTGAAAAGACCTTAAATGTGTTTCCGACTAACTATCGATATCTATCAAATCCTTCGGGATAGAGGGTTTGTATTCACTTCAAAATATTGCTTACGTAAGTACCCAAAAGCATTTTTAAGAATTTTTTGAAATTCGACCCCCAAGCAGTAAAAAGGGGCAAAATGTGTTGTTTTTTTTATGAATTGTCTATATCTTTGAAACACAATTGTCAATCGTCGTAATTTTTTACTTCAATTAGTTACGTATACAAATTTCTATGACTGGACTCCAAACTGTTTCGAAATTTTTTAATTAAGGGGGTGAAAATACGTGAAATGTGTTTTTGGTTATTTCACTGTATGTATCGAACCAATCGAGATATCGAAGTGCTCTTTGCTTTAGATTGATGCTTACGTAACTATATAAATACTATTTAAATATATATTATGGATTCGGCCCCAAAAAGGTAAAGAATGGATGAAATGTGTTTTAGATTTACAATCTATATATATTAATGCCATTGATTTTTCTATGGTAACGTGATTTTTGTTTAAGATTGATGCTTACTCAAATATCTGAAAATGTATTTCACGAATTATCGAAATTGGCCACCTAAGGAGATGAAAAGGGGTGAAAAGTGGTGAAATGTGTTTTCAATAAACCGTTTATGATTTATCTATCTTGAGCCCACCGGGCTATTATCGTGTTTTTCACGTCCGCAAGACACAAATAAAGTATTATAAAACGTGATTCAAGGTTTTTTTGAAATTCAGTCTCTTAGAAGGTGAAAAGACCTGTTATGTGTTTTAGACGAATTATCGATGTATATCGAACCCTTCGAGATGTACAGAAATGATCACAAACTGTTTTAAGATTTTTCGAAATTCGAACTCTCAGCACTGCGCAGGGGTCATATGTGTTTTTAATGAATGATCGATTTTGATTCGACTGAACGGGCTACCGTCGTCATTTGCACTTCAATTGGATACTTATACAAATATCTAAGATATTAAATTAAAATATTTCAAAATTCGACATCCAAAAGGGTAAAGAAGCACAACATTTGTTTTCCATTAACACATTATGTCTGTCTAACCAGTATAGATATTGAGGTGTTCGCGTTAGAGTGATGCTTACGTAAGTATTTAAAAAAATTATGTGTAAGTTATTTTATTTTAAAAGAAAACTTGAATATTGAGAATAAATCTAAGTTTGTAAACTTTTAAGGCAGACGATCCGAAAAACAAGTACGACCAGCGAGAAAAATAGTATACAAATGTTTCACTCTACATTAACATATCGAGACGTGATGTTGTCTGTGAGCTCAGGTCATGAATATTAAATTTTTTTAAATTAAATTTGTTTTCATGAATTACTTCGACGTTACATGACGCAGTTTTTTGTAGATCTGGTCTACATTCCGGGAAGTTCTTGACTCGAATCCCATTAAAAGCTGCGTGCAAACGTTCAATTCTGACACACAAAAACTGCAAGGCAGATCGAATTAGTGCAATTTGCATGTAGTCGTTTAAGAGGGGTTAAATGGATTAAGTAGTTCACATTCCACTTAGGTTTCTCGAGAAAAATTGCTTACGTATATCGTCTCCCTAATCTCACTGTTGGGGTACCAAATACATTTCCGCGAAACCTTTTTCCACCAAAACTTTCTAATGGCATTAAAGTTCAAGCGAATATTTTGAAAATATGTAGGCCTAATTGAGGGCATCGTCACCAACGGTTGTGCACAGGATAAATCAGACGTTTTTCATTCGATTAACCTCTTAACATTTAAGAGTCTATAACTACTCTAAAACGTCAACTTTGCAGTCCTACAAATAAGGCCAAGGTGAAGTCGCTGTTAGTGGAAGGGACGAACTTAAGAATGCTTTTCGCGTGGACAGCTACAGCTACTTGTCCGTCTGCAGATTTAGCTCAATTAGCAGCTTGGACCTTCTAACACTTGATGGCTGAAGTACCAATCTGGTGTACAAAGAGGTTTTTCAATCAAAGTATATATTATCAGTTATGAATAATACTCGCAAGAATATAATGATTTTCTTTAACAGCAATAGGATGTCCCACAATTCATTATGTCTATTATTATAACCAAAAATAATATTAAAGCATTGACCAAAAGTTACCATTAATTTAAAATAAACATTATGTGCTTGATATCAGTTGCCTTAAATTTTTTATCGCAAGCTATTTATAAAGGCAAAGTTATAATGAAAAGTAAAACCTAAATTTCAAATTATTCTGACGTAATTAGAGAGTGAAAATTAAATTGAAAGATTTCAGTACATGCATAAAGATAAAACTGATAACAGCATGTTAAAAAACATATTTCTCAACTTCTGCTACATGACTCGCGAAATTCCTCTTCGCACGTCTCCATTATAGCTGACTCTCATTTCTATGTCATGTATACAGTTGTTAGCATGAACAGCGCAGAATAACCAATAGAATCCTTCTTTACAAGCAAATTGCAAAATATCACGCTGAAAAAAAAAACACCGTTTATTTCCTGATTTTATTTGAGGTCCTCCTTGTATAAGGAATTATCGCATGAGTCTTGCACATCTTGCATCGTGTAAAAGTTGCTCTACAACGCGATCTTCGTGAGTTATTGTGCAAAGAGGGGAGGGGATGCAAGGGCTGGGACAAACGGCAGTGTTCTGAGAAAACCAGCCAGTCAGATACAACGTTCGCCACTTGCAAAAATCGGGAGTCGAATCTGAATCATCGGGTTGGAAGATTACGTTACACACGCTACGTCAACGACGCCTCAGTATAAGGTTCATTATTACAATATATAACAACACACTTTTACTGAATTGATTCATATCTCTTTCTGTATTTTCTGGTAAACTGATTCACGATTATTAATTAACTGTCAATGTCAATATTATGATTTGCCGTAATTTTTTAACACAGCATAGAACATCTCATTAAAATTTTGATGAATTTTTAAGCACTACATACGATCCATATTCATAGTCACGTTTTCATTTTCATATTTTTTAATTATATTTTACAGATATATATTACGGTTGAAATTAGTGACATTGGTGTGTAATGTAATGTTCGAATTTTTCCTGTTATTTGCCAGTCAGCTGGGACAGTGAGCGTAACTTTTAATTAAGAGACTTTGATCAAGGCCTCTCTCGTCGAAGTCGGCAACACTCAGCTCAGAGTTTTCCAGAACGGTGGAGTTGAATTAGTAACGGAATCAGAATATTTCTTAGACGTGTACATGACCCGAATTCGCGGTGCGGCCAGCGCGTGGTCCCCCCTCCATTTTCCTCCTTCCTTATCTCGAAGGCCGTCACTCGCTAGATCAACTGACACCTTCCAGACTTGGATTGTCAAAATTTAACTTTCGTCTCATTAATTTACTGTAACTGAATTCGTTTGAAAATTGTTTAAGCTTTATTTTTGCTATGTAAGTTTTCGAAGTTATTATTTTAATAAATTGTAATTGTAAATTAGAAAGGTTCGTGGTTTAATTTATTTTCTGTGATAGTTAAATGCCCCCTAGGTCTAGAGTAATACATCAGGTGACAGATTTTTGCTTCTATTTATTTTATTTAAGTTCTCAAGTTTAAAGTTACTCTTAGTAAGCATCACGTTTCTTTCACGGTCCCCCAATATGTGTACCTCTCGGTATTTAACAGCCAAGTGAGTGAAATTTTGTGGACGGTTTACTATCTAAAATCAGTTTAATAATATAATACTTTCTTTATCGGTACGGATATTCTTTCCCCATTAGCACAGTCAATTCATGTCTTCCTTATTGTTCACCCGCATTTCGTGGCAATATGAATAAGTTTAACTTTTTTAAATTTTAACCGCAATGATCCTTCACAATTCCTCATAATGTGATACCTGAGTAACCACAAAACCCTTTCAATTTGCGTTGTAATCTGTCTCAAATAAACGGAAAACAGCGTACACAAAATTTCTTTATGTAACTATAGGAATAAATTTTAAAATGGGTGGTAGGAGGAATACTAATTTATTAATTCATTTACAGTGAAATGTGAAAAAATGAAGCCGACTGGAATATTCTCAAGACCAAACAAGAGAAATTAGGCTACATACTTGTGTAAATGTAAATAACAGCCCCAATGATAATTTTCCTCAGTCCACAAACAATTTGTCACAGCCCAAATAAAATAAGCACAGCGTCTTATCACTTACACCACAGGTGTTTGCAACCAAACACACCACTACATAGCCTCATCAGAAAACCTCTATGCAACCAACAGGTTATACTCATGTTAATATCTGGTGCGACAGTAATATATGAAATATTTCTACATAATTTAAAAACTTTAAAAATAAGTACTTTCGTTTTGCATATCTCACAATTTTTAGTTGTAGCCGTGCTGTTTGAGATGCATGTCTTTAAGATGTAGAATATATTACAGTCATTAGACTTACTACATATTTTTTAAATCCCGTATTAGGTTAGTGTCTAAGCTGATTTCAAATTTATACTTGTGCTGTGTGCCTTAAGACGAGGGCAGTTTTCCTAAGTTAGAAAAGTACATTAAAAATTATTGTGTAGTCATTTTTACTGTGCTGTTAGTTCCTAGCGGGGCGCAGCATTTGTCCTAAAACCGTTTGTCCTAAAGCCATTTTGCTCTTACAAAACAATTTTAACTCTCATAGTTTTCTCAAAACAGGGTGTCAAAGTCGAAATCTGTTTGTTACCATGCAAATAGTGAAAAACAACTGACTTACTTTTAAACAAAATTACTCACTGTGAACTTACATCCCATGAGCTTTGCATTAAAACATAAAACATACCACAATGTAATATTTTTAATTAAAAAATAGTAAAAGTACAGAAAAGGTTGCAAATTCATCAAATTTTTTAAATTACAAAAACAGTCCTAAGGATTTTTTCAAATGTTTTATTATGTAGCCCACAGTATGTTATTTCACGTACGTAAGTCAATTGGTTTTCACTATTTGCATGCAAACATTTATTTTGACGCATCGTTATGAGAAAACTACGCCAGCTTAAAATTGTTTCGTAAGAGTAAATTGCACTCACAATTATCGTCTACAAAACTAACACTATTTCATATAAATATAAAATTATGACCACACCGCTCTTGAACGCCCATAATGAGCGCACATTCACAATCATGTGCCCGCCACGTGACCTCTTGCACTTGTCTGTATGCATTTTTAATTCCAAAACCATTTATTCACTCGGAAATTGTTTGCAGGCCTTATCAAGTTCTGCTGAGAGACGAAGAACTCTATCGCAATAGATCTACAACTTCCCTGTTGTGTGCCTGGGAGTGTAACATCAGTCTAGTATACACAGTCTATGGTGTCTTTTGGGTTTTGACAAGCCTCACTTTGCTAACTGGTGTAGTCCTTGTAAGCTTCACGGTAATTCATTTTATAAGTTGTGCAATACTAAACGTTACAGGATACATTCAATCATCATCTTTATATTTAATGGTTGGACCCTCTTTTATCACTCGATGAAATCTTCGTGGACGATTCAGCGAGCGACTCTGAAAATTCTTTAGTAGGTATAACGTCGAACAATTTGTGCAGCATGTGCTAGGCGAAATGCGTCACTTTCAGTGTCAAGCTCGCAAACCTTAGTCAATGAAACACCAAGATCTTCATCAAATACCAAGTAAATATCTTGACCCTTCTTTTATGCACGTTAGTCTGAAAACGGGGCTAGTAGACGTTTCAGCCTAATGGTGTGCGTACTCTCGTCAAAATGAACTCCAAGCTGCTTCATTTTTTTTATTTGTATGAACGTGAAAGAGATCAGCTAGTTTGAAAACTTGTGCTATATCTATATGGCTCTTATTTATGCACATGACAAGTTCTGCAAATACTCTAAAATATTATCTGTATTCTCCTCTCTATAGGTCCAAGTCGAGATATTTCATGCACGAATGTATAGTGCTAATGGGCACTTCTTATGATTCTTTTGTTTCTGAAGCTACCATACCTCCTGGACAGAGAGGAGTCAGAAGTTATACAACCCCAAGCATAATGTGCACAAGCCAGCACTCTGCTGTCAATTTGAAAAGTCGTTGCTTCGTGAATACCTTCAGCCCCAGCTACATTTCCACAAAAGAAACACAACACATGTTTAACGTATGAGTCTCCAGTGGGTGATATTTGTGGCCTAGTACTTCACCGCAACACAACTGTCCGTAATAGAAAAGCTTTCGTTATTTTTTCCTGACCTACCCTTACATAATGTGTTATGGAGGTGGTCCATGGGGGACCTAAGTGCGTCTCAGGGCTGAGCCACATACGCCTACAAGGGAGAGATTTTTACCGTAGATCTGCAGATATTTACTGTAAGGCACAGAATTAAAATAATGAAATAAATGGGGACAGTAAATTACACATTTATTTAAATAGTTTTCAGATAGAGACAAGAGTAATAACGTTTGGAGCATTAGATCATACATTCGAAGGATAGCAAGCTCCGAATACAAAAATGCAAATATCAAAATTGCACAATAATTATGATTCAGTTCCGCGAGATTTGACACACTTTAAACAGGGATACGCCGGGTCGCACATCTTAACCAACGACTTAAAAAATGTTGTTTTACGCACAGGCATCATCCGGGCAATCACTATTTCAAACATCCAAGTCACATCAACTAATTCAAAATCACGTAAAATTTAACTAAGCCGAATTTTGACGGCGGGGCCTAAGAAGAATTTTGAATCATTTTTTACATCATGCTCACATGGTAGTGACCGCCTCCATCTACCAGACAGAGTATAACCCCGTTAAATTACTCGAGGAGTAGCTCACGTACCTGGGTGTTTCGAGGTGTCCGCCTCCGATCGGAGCAGATCTCAGCTACGACGATTTTTTTATTTTTTTTTTATTTTTTATTGGCCAATGGCAGTGGAGCCTCTCGGCCAGGAATTCAGCTAGCAAGAAGCGGGCTATTTGAATAAAGGAAATAATAGGTTAGTATCTACACGACCGTTATTTAATCCTAAGCTACATCATCTTTGCTGAGACCAGTCAGCATATGGAAAGATGGCCATGAAATATGGACAATAGGAAGAGCGGGCAACAAGATGTCCCAGGACTGAACAATGCTCCTGTCACGTCATCAAATATGCATGTCCCGCGCAATGAGAAAACGCGCGAGAGTTAATAGTAGATCTACGGAGCAACCAAACAATATTTGTGGATACATAGTAGGGAAGTGGACCCCAAAACGGGTGAAAGTATGATATAACTTCGTTCCGCGCGCGACTGTGTTTCCGGCACGACTGGGGCGAACACGAACACATACCATGGGCTTCAATATGACACAATTCAGTTTGGTCACTCTCAGCATTATCCTGTACCTCTTGGTCTAACGAGGTTATGTTCAAAAACCAACTAGAATTACTAACACAGAGAAAAGTGCAAACGCATTTAACTAGAATTTTTAACGGGCTAAATAACCAGGTTTTCTTACAGCATTTGTCAGAGGTGCTACTACAGTTATTCCAGCCAAAATAATGAAACATTAATACCAATTATGTATTTTTAACTATTTACCACTGATGTGTTTGGGGAGAGGACAAAGGGGGGAGAGGCGTCTTACTTACGCCCTGGAAATTGCCGGCTGCTGCTGGTGATGGCCGTAGGTCTATCTCCCGTGTGGTGAGTCCCCTCTGTCTCCTCCACATCGAGATGTGTTGATGTAGAGCTGTAAAGTAGCTGGTTGGTGGGACTAGCTCCCGCAGGGCCATGATGTAGCCATGGCCAAATATAACACACGTGAATATATTTCACTACTTATTTATTGAGTCGTTACTGGCATGCTATATAAAGCACAAGCGTGCATTAAGCTGCCCCCACATCTATAGCCGGTGGGTGGCTATCTCGGTAAATGCGAACACTAGTTACGCGATGGTGAAGTCACGTTGTAAGATAAACCCCTGGGCGCAAGAGCTTGCAGGGATAGGGGTGGCTCTGCTCCTGTACGGTTTAAGTTAAAGTTACGTTGAGATGTTCCAGAAAAACGAGGTGAAAACACTATTGCAGCTACATGATAAGACAGGATACGATGCTGGTCCAGGAGCCGCGAGTCATGTGGCCTGCCCTCTACACGCCCGAGACAAGACTGAGGAGCAATGGCGCTCGCTCCCGCTAGGTAGCTGAGAGCACCCGCCAAAACTATGCACGTTGGCGCTTTAAGCATGTTTTATTGAAGCTGAGTACATACAAAGACACTAAAAATTACATGAGAGATATGTGAGCCATTAGAGACCTTAACATAACTGAATTTGCTGAAATGGAGTAAAGAAACATACTGAGGGGAATTAATTTAAATGTGCCTTCCGCTCCAGTAGGCTTGTTAACCTGTCCCTCTAAGTCCGAGCTGGCACTGCTTATTATAATAACACACGTAAAGCACTTTGATATAATACATTACTCACTATTCCCATTTTAAATATAATAGGTTGTGGGCGCGATTTGCGCAGTCTTTGCGTTTGTCAGGTTGTTGGTCACTGGGCCGCTCTCAGTGGTCCAGCATCGTTGAGCAAATTCGAAGCACTTTGCCTAAAAAATTCGTTTAACTTACTTGTTGGTGTTTAATAATTCCGTAAAAATACGGCGAATGCCTCGCCACTGCTACTTTGACCTAGCAACTCCCGCACTATCTGTTTCAGGCGACATTCGTTCCGAGCAATGTCCCTTGCTTAGCTTATGTTGGGGTGTGTTGCAGTAATGTTACTTGGTTGATTTACTTTAAATAGTGACACTTTCTTTTGTATTGACTTGCTGACCACGTGGCCACATGAACTTGGCCGCTCAGTTGGTCCCGTCAGTATCGTGCGCATGTAGGGTACCTTCCGAAATGCCACGGGCCGTAAGTGTGAATATTTCCGATTGGTCGCTGTTGTGTGTTGACGAATAGTCGCAACGCATACGTGGGCGGTTGAGCTCACGTAACCACGTTATAATATTATATGCGCTACCTACAGAAAAAAATTTGAAGAAATTTATATTAGTCCAAGATGGCGAGTGGTATTCCACTTTTTAAGCTACGTAATGGAGGACTTCTACTACATGTTGAACAGTAAACGTGTTTTTCTCATGGGAGAGGTTGGCACAAAAAAAACATTCTGCCGCTGGTTTCGCTGCTATCGCAAAGGCACCAGAAAAATACGAGACAGTAGTAAAATTAAAGTCAGATATGCTTGGAAATGATAGACGCCATTTAACTTAATTTTAAAATAAGTAAAGACTGTTTCGCTTTTATTAAATTATTAACTTCGAGTAACTTAAAATTCAGGGAAGCTCTGATTGGTCAATTTGCTCCCACTACCGATATTTAGTGCTCAAGCTGCAGAAATTTTCTCTGTGACAATCTTTCTAACACGAACTCATTTTTTTCAATTGGGAATTTTTAAAGCAAATCTAAAATGTTGGCAATACTCACATCGTTTTAATGATTTGGCAACACTGCTTTAGTAGTTGACAGTAATGTAAACAAAAAGCACGTGGTGGTGGTGGTGGTAGCGAATGATAGAAACAAAAATAAATTAAAAAGTTGGCGTTAAGGGAATTAGAATTGTTATTATTAAATTAGGTTTTTTTTTAAGTATTTGATTACAAAATGCCGAAAATTAAAACGGCAAAGAAAAGAGAAAATCTTGCAGTTGCCAAACAAGGTAATATTTTATACTAAGGTGTATCAGTAGATTTTCACTGTAGCCTCGATTTGTTCTGCCATGCGTAATACCTGGCGATGATAACGTAAGAAAGTTGTGGCATGTAACATAACCATATGTACAATCTGGAATTTTTTAGAATTTCATTAGCCGCAGGTGCTGGCACTCGCCTACCAGACAGGTTCAACCCAGAACTTCACATATTGTGCCTGACAATGCAG
This sequence comes from Medauroidea extradentata, assembly GCA_003012365.1. NCBI lineage: Eukaryota > Metazoa > Arthropoda > Insecta > Phasmatodea > Phasmatidae > Medauroidea > Medauroidea extradentata. Next base: position 11,776 of record PNEQ01103539.1, on the reverse strand, counting down.
TTGGTCCACTGATTTTCTCTTCCAGTTTCCCCCATCTCTTCAATACCAGTATTGCTCCGTGCTCGATTCAGCGGAACGGCCCAAGGCTTTGTCTCGTGTTTTTGTTGACCGTCTGGGTGCTGGTAAACCCAAGATGGTTTAAATTAGGTAACTGTGACGAATAGCTACTTATTGTATACTGATCAAACTAGGGATTTTACAGGCACAGTTTATTTATGAAAATTATTTCTCTAGTAGCCTATTAGTAATGGTCCTATGTAATTTTTTTTTCGTTGTTAATAAAGTTAGGTTAGTGTAACCTAATGAAAAACAGAACAAATTTTCATTGTGTAGGACTAACCACTGTAGAAACATTTTAAATTGATAAAATATATTTGTAAAATCAATAATTTGGTCGTATACAATAAGTAGTTGTTCTTCACACGTAAGTTATGATGCTTTTACTCTCTATGACACTTGACAGTGTTTAAATTTTTTTTTAATTAACACTGTTTTTAATTTATTGCACAAAAATGTAAACCATAAATTTTAAGGGCTACTAGACACTATATAAGTTGTAATTATGTGCTAATTGTCGTCACTTTACACACACATTTGCCTCCAAAATTTTTTGGATGAATTTCCGAATACACTACACGTGTTTTTAAAATTTGAGTTGGGCCCTAATTTTAAATTTATGGTAGGTCTAACAGAAGCGAATTGCCAGTAGGGGTACTTAGGGTATTTATAAAACGACATGCTAGAGAAATGGAGGCAAGGTGATAGGAACAAGAAATGAAAGGGTGAAAGATCATGTGTGCATATTTCATTTATTGTCATTCCGGAAGCCTTGTACATAGATACGGAATGTACCTAACCAACTTACATACATGTAAGCTATAAAATACAGGAGTCTAACGTGCTCTTTAAAATTGACACTTATAAAATACCTTTCTTAAATACATATACATAATTTATATTTATTAATTATAAAGGTAAGAGCTCTTTTGTCCTGGGTATTTAACTGAAAGTGTAGGTATCATTACAACATACTGTAAACTGAAATGGTAACATTTGGTTGGTTTCAAGTTTGTGGTTTTAATACATTGGTTTATGTAAATATTTATAGCATCTTATAGTTCCACTGTATTTGTTCTTACAGGTATTCTGTTCAACAAGGACTTTGGTCAGCACATTTTAAAAAACCCACTTGTCATACAGGCAATGGTAGAGAAAGCAGCACTTAGAGCCACAGATGTGTGTTTGGAAGTTGGTCCAGGGACAGGAAACATGACTGTCAAACTGCTGGAGAAAGTCAAGAAAGTCATTGCGTGTGAAATCGACCCAAGGTTACTATGTTTATTAAATGTTGTGGATTCACTGTGAATCTGTATTGATGCTAAGTTTTCCGGAAACTGTATGTTTTTGAACATGCAAATGAGCTGTAGTTTTTGTGTTGTAAGTATGCGCACTAGTAATTAATGGTCATGATTGTGTTTGCAGGTTGGTAGCAGAGCTGCAGAAGCGGGTACAAGGTACACACCTACAGTCGAAACTGCAGATAATGATAGGGGATGTGTTAAAGTCGGATCTGCCATTCTTCGACATCTGCGTAGCCAACATCCCTTACCAGATCTCATCGCCTCTCGTGTTCAAACTGCTGCTGCACAGGCCTTTTTTCCGCTGCGCAGTGCTGATGTTCCAGCGTGAGTTTGCTCAGAGGTTGGTCGCCAAGCCAGGGGACAAACTCTTCTGTAGACTATCTATAAACACGCAGCTTCTGGCCCGAGTTGATCTCTTGATGAAGGTGAGAACTTCATCTCCAGTTCTGTCATACTGGTCATTTAACACAAAAATGTATCTACTTCAATAGTACTATTGTTTCTTAATACTGGCAACTCTCAGTTATTTGTGGGCAGACTAACTGCAGCTTCTACGAAAAGTGCCATCTGTATTAATCACGACTATCAGTAAAATCCTTGATTATCCAAGAAAATCCTGATTTTCTCTGTGAATCTCAAATATCCTCAAATTATTTGTTAATGTGTAAATTTTTTAAAATGTGACATGCAGAATGGTGCACATGGCAATGACAAGCAGCAGACTATGACTACTGCAAAAAAATTTTCTAGGAATACTTAATTTAACTTTGTCATGTAAATTAGCTTACAGAAATTAATTTTTTGCAGAATTCAAATATGATTTTTATTTTGCTGTGCTGTGTAAAATGTTCATTTGTAAAATTATAAAAATTTGTAATTTTCTGAAGTCATTACAGTAGGCGTATTTGTAATGTGTATTGCACAAATTAGAGCAGCTTAGTGGTTTGATTTCACTGGGTTTCATGTAGTGATTTTCTACATTTGATCTTCCGTGTTCATATTTCTTACCTTATAAGTTACTTTTCCTAGCCCCAAATTTTGTTTTATGCCTGGTAATAAAGTTTGATCCTTGAAGTACCATCCACTTAAACTGAAAATTGAAAATATTTAGCCTTCTTCATAGTTGTGTTGGTTTTACAATTGAGATCAGATGGTGATGTGCAAATCTGAAACATTTAAGAACAGATCATTTGGAACAGCTTTGTAGGTATTGTCTTTCTTAATCATTCCATGTGTATTCTAAAATGATTCCGAACACTGCAAGGCCGTAGCGAATGTCTTTCTTGCTAACACAAATTACTTGATCTCCAAAGAACTTGCTATTGACAATTTGTTCAGCTTCATTAACCGCCTACCTACATATGTGAAAAAATTGCTATATTTTTGTCATTTTGAATGTGCATTACAAATGGAACCAAAAAAAAAATTATAAATGAACAGGTACTGAATACTGATATAAAGTTTCTTAAAATTGATACAGTCACTCCAGATAACTTATCAGATTACCAAAATGTAAAAGCCATTGTTTTTAACAGTGTATGTCATGGCTGTTGACTGTGTTCCTTTGTCTGCAGGTTGGTAAGAACAATTTCCGGCCACCCCCAAAAGTGGAATCCAACGTTGTACGTATCGAGCCACGTAATCCACCGCCACCCGTAAACTTCACCGAGTGGGATGGCCTAACCCGCATTGCATTCAACCGCAAGAACAAAACACTAAGTGCGGTGTTCAAACAATCACTGGTCGTATCTGCACTCACCAACAGCCACCGCATCTACTGCTCGCTGAAAAATATTGTGAGTTCATGCTTACTTCCCCAGTGTCATTTTACTGCAGTATTGCTGGATGATATTTCAGTATTTTCATATTGCTTTCAGAAATTTGATGTGATCGTAACTGCTATAGCTGCTCTTCATATGTTGAATCAATCCACATTAAGTAATAGTATAACAAATCATCTTGATTATTATTTTATTAGTACTTTTTCTTTAAAAACTAAACTTTAGCAAGGAGGAGTTCATTCATGCCGACAGCTGAGAGTAAATTTATCCTTGTTACAATGCTTGCATTTGATATGCACATACAGTATGGCATGTTCACAAACATGAATCACCTCAAAGCCAAGTAAAGTTTAAAAATATGTCTGTATACGTAACGTATGCAATAATACTGTAAGTTGTATGTTCACATGTTCATTAAATTATACAAGGGATGAAACTTGAATCACACTCGCAAAAGAAGGTAAGAATGGCTCTTGACTTAAAAGTTGTGTGTTCATTTGCCAGTGCTATCTTTCTTGCAGATTTCAAACACTTCAAGACTATGTTCCACATGTGTACACATTAGATGATCTGTTGTAAGGTGTACAAATTCATGTTGAATCAATGATGATGATGTCGGAATGTAGTAGTTTTGTTGGACAAAAAGTATGGACAAGTGTCTGTAGTAAAAATGTCACCAGTAAAACGTGAAGCCTTAGAGGTAGGGAACAAATTATATAAATATTATTTATTTAGGTTTTCTGAACGTATACATTTTTAACATTTTAAATTTTGTTGTGACACTAGGGCACATCTTTGGAGTGCATGTGGATCAACTTCCACTTCACTTTAGCTTGTGGCTGGACAGCACAAGTTGGGCTACTATGAGTATGGTGCCTAGGAGGAAGGTAATTCACTTGACATTGGGTTCGAGGCCCGACTATGAAATCTTTATGCGCACTGCATTGTGCTATGGGTTTGGCCATGGAGCAGTGAGTATTATCTAAGGCACGGTCATAGAAGTACAGGTCTGGATACTCGCCTGGAAACTTGACCCCCTTGTTGTTTGGCTGCAGTTCACTTAGTTACCAAGAATATTGTGTTCTATTGGCGCTGCAGTTAGGGTGGTCGGACCCAAACTCCGCCCACTTCCTTCCCACTAAGATAAACTATTTAAGAAAAGGCTCCAGCAATGTTTATTTACTTTATAAATTTAACAACGGAAAAAAGTGGGCGGAGTTTGAGTCCGACCGCCCTGATTACAGCGCAAAAAGGACGACATTCTCAGTAACTTGACGAACTACAGCCAAACAACAAGGGGGTCAAGCAAAATACATTGGTAGATAGGAGAGTGTCCAGACCTGTTCATCTACGACCGTGGTCTGGACACTAGCCTATCTAACAATGCTATTGAGTAGACCCCGTTATGACTCAAAAGCGCCACTAGCAATGAAGTGTTGTTTTAACATGGCAATATAGCTACGTACTGTACTAGCAGTTCTTCTAGCAGCTCCAACACGAGTTTGCTCCTTGTAGTCCCATTTACTCAATGTTAAAACAACCCCAGAGTGCCAGTGAAGCCAATCAGTCATAACGGGGTCAATTTTCAACTCCAGTGTCCATACCTGTTCCTCTATGGTCGTGATCTAGGCAGTTGGTGGAGCGGTCGTGCGAGCATGGAGGTTTTCTAGTAGGTCCGGATTGGGACTATAAAAAGGGATGCAATCAGGGATTTTAAGCAGTAACAAAGTTTCCCCCCCCCCTGCCCCACTCTTACTTCACAACTCTACTAACTACCTAGACCTTCCTACTTTTCCAGTGCCATTTTTATTTTTAATTCATGTAACTCCTGAGTGGTTACTCTCCTTTTCTGTCGAGAGGATTTTTACGGTACTATGCCGGTTTTTCCCTCTCTCTTCTTAGATTATGGCTTAGCTATAGGTACACCTAGGGAGGTAGACATGGCCCCAATCGCGGCCATGTCTGCCCAATCCCTCTCTGCCGCGATGCATGCCTCCTCTGCATGAAATTTCCCCCTTGTAGGTGTATGGGGCTCAGCCTTGAGATGCACTTAGTCCCGCTCCTTCCCCGGACCTCCAACATAACACAGTAGTTAGGGTAGGTTAGGAAAAAAAATTTATTTTGAGCAGTTCTTGGCCGGCCTTCGCAGAGCTAACTCGTCTTGGCCTGCCTAGGGCAGTAAGCTAGCTTAGCCTCTGCTAGGGCATTGTTGGGGTGGTGCGACTGAGTCGACCCCCATAGTAAAGGGTGATAGGGAGTTTGAGTGCGCACGAGAATAGGGTAGACTGCCGCGCAAGAGCAGTGCGTTCATCACCAAGTTGGGTGCACGCGGTAGGTGCTGAAGCAGTAATAAATCGATACTGTTGTAGAAGAGAACTTTTTCTACTAGTTAAGGCTACCCGCCCCTTCTGTAGGAAGATAGGAGAACCTGTAGTGCCCGAAGGAGACACATCCAACGCACACGGCAGCTGGTTGTAGGTCAGTAGTAGGTGCTGCCAGCAGGGCTCCACGGTCTCACCTCTATAAGGGGTTGAGTGTCGCTGCATCGGAGCCGAGGCCTTTGGGTGTATGGTGGCTAAATAAGCCTGAGCTAACAGACACATGGGATGCCCTGAATATTGGAAGGTGGCAGCGACGTGTGGAGAAGCGTGCATGCAAGGCACTCGTCGTAGAAGCTGCGCCCTCCCACCAGCTGGACCAGGGGGGCGATAGCAATGGAAGCAGTAGCGAGTGTATCGTTCCCGGCACGAGTAACACCTTCGTACACGACGAGATATTGCTTCCCCACCCCCGTATCTTGATCTTCCAACAAGCTGCGCAAGTACAGGCCCAAACGCAGCGTCAACATTTGCGAGCCAAAACTCAAGGAGGAATACACGATTCCCAGTGGAGTGGGACGCGAGCTGTGGAAACATGAAATAGTGCCTCTCTACCCGTTAGCATACAGGCCGAAGGAAGAACGACAGTTGGAGGACAATTGGCCATTTCCTTTGGTGGAAGTGGACTATGAGCCCCCCACTCCAACCGAATACCACGCAGCACCCTTCTCCAAAGAAACCTGGCAAAGAAGGCAGAAGCCAACTGAGCCAGCCCATTGTTGAGAGTCCACCCACCCTGAGAGGTAAGTATTAATAGAACAAGAACTACATAGTTGGGAACGACTCGCCAAACCAACCCCCCCCCCCCCCCTCAGTTCATAACAATTTATTTGTGCACAGTAAACTTTCAATACGCAAATATGTACTAGTAACAGTTATGACTATCACTTTGCAGTCCCTTATAGCTATGGAGATTTTCGTAGGCTTACTTTAGTGTGTTTGTACAGTAAACATTACTAGCATGCAGTTATGATGACATACACTTAAATTGAACCATTGCATGCACTGTTCGAACTTGGTCTAATAACAGGTGTGTCTGCCAGATTGGCAACTGAAATATACCACATTTGCATATTTCGTCACATTATTTAAATGGGCCACCAACATACAATTCTCTTGAGTTTTCGTACGCTCGGAGAAAAACGAGAAAAGATGCTTGTTTCTTTGATGGAAAAAAAGGGGGGGAACTCACGTGTTCGCCAAAGGTCCCAGAAGCAGGCCTAGTGATATATGGGTATGCCGTTGCACAATTTACGCCAGCTGACCAGCCATCTGGCCTTCTTCTGCCGTTTCATTTGGCTTACGGAAGCCAAGCTGTAATAAATGAAACTCTTTACTTTAATACACAATATTTTACCATTACAGCAACTGTAAACCATGCTACTGGTACTCCTCTACACTGTACAGTATTTTGTTAATGATAATGGGGCTTTAAAAATTACTCCTAGAGCAAATGTACAAGTATTAGAGTAAATACAGTAGAACCCTGGACATTATAATAATTTTCAAGGGACCTGTGAAAAAAAGTGTTTTATGCAAGAAAATGTTATAAGCAGGAATCAATAATTTTACACCAATTAATTGATATTACACAAAAGTAACTTAAACCTTCATAGATCATGTACAGTAAATAAGCCTGTAATGAGATTAAATGAGGCTGTAGTTTCTGTGCCATCAGAAAGGTGATTAATACATACATTGTGTGTATAATAGGGATGTTCCTACTTGTCTTCTGTAAGTTCATGATCGTCATCTTCAAGATCACAGTCTTTAATATTGCTGTAATGCACTTATGGCACTTTCCCAGATATTTGTTTTTTACAGTTATTTTTAGTCTCCAGCTTAGTTTATCTAAAATATTACAGTTAAGAAAAATGTTACCCGAGTTGTGGTTACTGTCTGAGAAAGAAGTGATGTTATATGCAGGAAATGAAAATACCAGTGTTGTGATAAGCAGGAAAATAAAGCATTATGCTTTTTGGAAAAATGATGGGATCAAAGAAAAGTGAAGTTATGTGCAGGGAAATGTTATATCCAGGAACGTTATAACAGGGTTCTACTGTACGTTCTAGGACAAGACAAAATTGTTGTTTCCTGGCAGTACTAATAATATTTCTGTTATGCAGGTGTTGTTCGAATGTGTTGTTAGCAACTGTATGCACTGTACATAATAGTTAAGAACCTAAATTTAGTATTTTCTCAAACTTTTTTTTTTTTGCTTAATCTCTGAATCTCTTACATTCTTCGAGCGAAGTTATCTTAAAAGAAGTATGAGTAGAACAAATACAATTAAGTTATTGTTTAGTTTTTAAGCAACTAAAATTTGTTATTTTTACATTTATATTCCAAAATGTAACCAAGATATTTAACCTGTAAAATGCAACAATTAAGATGGTTTCTCATTCCAGGATTTATATTGCAAAAATTAATTTGTTCATAACAAAAGTTACTAATATTTTCTGATACAGCCTTAAAACTACAGTACATATATTGTTGTTTCTCAAGGTGAAAGACATAATATTTTTTGCTGATTTCTTACAAATCGAAATTATCTTTCCCACAGCCCATCCCTGAGGATTTCGACATGAAACAGAAAATTGACGATGTCTTAAAAGCTGGTAGCTGGGAGACAAAACGAGCACGAACAATGGACATTGATGACTTTATGATGTAAGTAACTTAACACATTTCAAATGTATTACAGTACTGTATACTGTAAGTGTTTTAGGCTTCTTTGCCAAGACTTTTTGTACCGTGTTTACAGGCTGCTGACTGCATTCAACAAAGAAAACATTCATTTTGCATGAAAACTATTTTCAGCAAGACAGACATCAAAATTTTTTGTTGACTCTAGAAGAAACAAGACAGTCCATGCTCGTCAAGATATTTTTACTGCGGCTGACTTTTTCTTTTGTTACCGGTATGTGTAAAAAAAACCTGTAAATATGAATATTTGATACTGGTAATTTGTGGTGTATAAATTTATGATTGTTGTATGAACATACATATTCCGTTATGTTTACACAGTGAAATAAAACTGCTGATTTCGGATTCTTAATTTTGAATTTAATACTGTGGTAGGGAAATGTTCTTGAACATACATGTCGTAATTCTTAGAAATACATTACCTGTAAAGTATTACGATTATGAGATGCATAAGATGTTTTATTTTAACTTACTTTGTCGAAAATTACTTAAAAGTGTTATATTTATTCCAAGCTGCAGTGGTTTGTTGGTGCTACCAATTAGATTACATGCTTTAAAAGAACAGTATCATTCCTAAATTATTTTTTAAAATGTATATTTCATAAGCATTATTAATTTTAATGAATTTATTAATAGTCAATAATTTAAATTTCAGAATACAAATTACAGTAGAAAAAATAGGCTGTGTGTTAGATATCGGTATCATCATCTTCAACACTGCATCTGTCAAATAAATCATCTATCAACTACATAGTACGTATTTTTGTTTTGTGGTATAGCATGTTAGTTTGTGTGTGCCACTTTTGCAAGACATTGTGTCATAATTCACGTTGATGGTCTTGCTACCTAGCAGATCAATGAATGAACTGCTGGGGTTTAGTAGATGGTCATCTTTCAGGTGCCAGTTCGTGTAAGTATAGGCAAGGCATTGATAAAATTAAATAAAAAAAAAAAACGTAAATGCATGTTAATGCACAGCCAAACACCAAAATTAGATTTTAATCACAAAATACAACTCAATCACCCAAAACTCTGTATTTGTTTGTAACGCCATGTTTCCCTTTACAAAAAATTAATTATTTTTTAATGTAGGCCTAATATTCAAAACATATTATGCCTTCAGTGTGACACATTGCATTTGCGCCATTAGAGTTCTTATATTCATATTACTTTCGGCCGCAATTTTCTTTACCCTTTTTTCTCAACGTAAAGTAGGATGTTTTGTTTTACCATTCTACATGACGTCATGCCCCCGCTATTAATATGTGCTTGTATTTTTTTACTATTAATATTCAAGAATGTATTGTGTACCTTTTCAGGCCATGTGCTTAGATAACATGTGGCCACGAACTGCTGTAAACCACCTGTTACAAAAGAATGTCACACCATCAACCATAATATTTCATGTTGTAAATATTATTTTAATGCTCTTTTTGTACGTAACATGCGAAACACTAGCATCAAGTCAGTGGGGAGTTTTGTTATTAGCTTTGTGCACTTGTGCGGAAATATTTCTCACACTGTAGTTTGCCTGTAGCCCTCCTATCACCATGGTACCGTTATCTTCTCCCCCCTTCGGGAAGCCACTTACCCTGTTCGATCCCCTAGAGCCTGGGTATGTAAGGAGGGCCTTCAGCCCTAGATAGTCAGTTATTAAGTACCCGACTTAGCCTCCGGGTTACCTTGACACGTCCCTCCTGAGTGGGTGACGTCCAAAAGGCCCTACTCACTCCCTCTCCACTCTGTTGTGTGACATCCGAAAGGTTCCTTCACATTACCACTACTCTACCTTCCTTTCTTACATGCTGTTGGGTGACGTCAGAAAGGCCCCTTCAGCCCACACAACAGTCCGTCACAAGTGGGTGACGTCCGAGTGTGTGTAACCTACCCTTGTGTTAGGAGCCATGACACCCTAACCTAAGCCAAACTTTATTACCAAACCTCCTTTTGAGTGTTGAGGGACGCCTAGTGGCGCAGCTCTGGTAACCTTAATTTGTGCGTGGCCATATTGAAGTTAACTGAGTATTGGAAGATCTTGTGCAGTCAGTCAGTATCAAGATAGTTTCTCAGTGACCAGAAATCCTGCCATCTTTGTACCAGTAGTATTCACTTCTGCATCACGCTCAGAGAAGTGAAGTCCAGTTCCTTGTGACCATACATAGTGTGTAAATAAACTGACTGATGAAGCTGTATATATTCATGTGACATTGTGTTGTAAATACTTGTGCAAGTTTGTCTTCAATACATAGTGTGAACTTAAACTCCATATTATTTATTTTCATAAATGCCTGGAAAGTCAGTGAATATACCCAACCCTGGTAAAATCACTAACAGAGTGTAGAAGAACTGAAACTTGAAGCAGTGAGACTTAGGAAGGAAAAGTGTAATCCTGTGCAACCAGACTGGAGTCTTGTAGTTCTCCCAGCCATACCTCTTCTAGGCAAACCACATACAATTTCAGATCTTTGCCGTAAGTACCAGGCACAAACTGTTAGCAAACTAACTGATGACTCTCCGCGTGTTGCAAGAATACTTAGGGAGTATCGCTGCCTACGAAAGCCGTAATTAGAGTGTTGAAAACTCCTCCAAAGCCGAAAGCCGGACCAGTTCAGAAGTTACCAGATGAGCACTTGCCTAAACATATCTCTGCTCACAAGCGCAGACAAGTGTTTATTTCTGGTTATGTTCATCATTCGATTACTATTTTGTATGATGCTTAATCTCAATAACACAGCTTTCTTAAAATAGTGTGTTACAATTTGACAGCTACATGTCTGCTTAATTAAGCATATTAATGAACCATAAATATTGTTTATGAAAATAAAACAATAACATTAAAATCTAAAATTTGAAAAAACCAGAACTTATCTAAAAATAACACTATAAAATGTTGTCTTTGTGCACAGTATAAGGGACAGTGTTTAGGTTTACATACTTATTCAGCTCTTGTGACATGGCTCAGTAGAAAGTCTACACACTACTTCACTACCTGGCAATATCTACATACGCACCTATCTTGTACAACACGTGCATATGGTACATACGTACATTTATTTTTATTATTATTATTATCATCAACACAACTGATAACTAAAAAAATGTGTGAGGGATGATACAATAGAACCCCCTTTTTTACACTTCTCAAGGGACCTTTAAAAATTGTCAAATGCATGACAGTGTAAAAAGAGGGTAATGTAAGGGTTAGCTATGTTGAACCAAGTATATGTACGTTTATGAGTCCCTGAGTATATCTGCTGGTTGTCGGCGCTCGGCAACAGTAGCTTGTGTGTGGTCAGCCCCCTTGCCTAGCGTCTCTCCCGCCTTGTCCCCACTCCTTCGTGTCTTCGGACTTGGAGGCGGGACAGTTGGTAACCAGCAACGAGTGTGTCATGACGTGTTCGGGAGAGGCGGCACTCACGATAGGGTCTTGTCTTGTGAGATGTATTAAATGGGTGTGAATGGAACACGCTTTGTTCTTCACTGTAGTTAGGGTGACCTAGCTACCCCCAGGAATGCAGTGCCGAGCGCGACGGACACCACAACCACGCAC
>PNEQ01103522.1:0-32509 GCA_003012365.1 Medauroidea extradentata | reverse complement strand
CGACTACACTACAGAGGCCGGTCTAATTGTTACTAAGTCGTAGTACTTAATGTACCACAACCTGATGCTCATCCGACTTTGCTATAGAGGCCCTTCATGTACCACAAGCCAGTGTGCATCCGACTATGCTACAGAGGCCGGTATAATTGTTACTAAGTCGTAGTACTCCATGTACCACAAGCTGATGCTCATCAGACTTTGCTACATAGGCCCTTCATGTACCACAAGCCAATGCGCATTCGACTACGCTACAGAGGCCGTTCTAATTGTTACTAAATCGTAGTACTTCTTGTACCACAAGCTGATGCTCATCCGACTTTGCTACAGAGGCCCTACATGTACCAGAAGCCAGTGCGCATTCGACTACGCTACAGAGGCCCTTCATGTAGCACAAGCCAGTGTGCATCCGATTATGCTACAGAGGCCGGTCTAATTGTTACTTAGTCGTAGTACTTCATGTACCACAAGCTGATGCTCATACGACTACACTACAGAGGCCCGGTCTAATTGTTACTAAGTCGTAGTACTTCATGTACCACAAGCTGATGCTCATACGACTACACTACAGAGGCCCGGTCTAATTGTTACTAAGTCGTAGTACTTCATGTACCACAAGCTGATGCGCATACGACTACACTACAGAGTCCGGTCTAATTATTACTAAGTCGTAGTACTTCATGTACTATATGTCAGTGCGCATCCGACTACACTACAGAGGCCGGTCTAATTGTTACTAACTCGTAGTACTTCATGTACCACAAGCCAGTGTGCATCCGACTATGCTACATAGGCCGGCGTAATTGTTACTAAGTCGTAGTACTTCATGTACTACAAGTCAGTGCGCATCCGACTACACTACAGAAGCCGGTATAATTGTTACTAAGTCATAGTACTTCATGTACCACAAGTCAGTGCTCATCTGACTACGCTACGGAGGCTATTCTAATTGTTACTGAGCCGCAGTAATTCATGTACGCAGGTCGGCCATGAAAAATTAAATTCAAAGATTTCGCACCGTGACAGTAAAACCCAACCAATATAGAGAAACACACATCTCCGAATTTGTTAATGCTTTATTCATATTAGTTCGACGATATAGTGCATTACTTATATTTTTAAGTAATGACTGGAATTTGATTGAACTCATTTGAAATCTTATATTTATACACGGTTTTGAAGTTAGAATTCATACGCAAGCAGATTACCCTTAATTTCACAACTGCCTTAGCACTCTCGTTTTAAAATTTTTGTAATTATTTTTAAAATTATTTTAAAATGTGAAACTATTTTCTTAATAGTTTCTACAATTGGAGAAGACAACCATCAACTTTACTTACATTTAATTATATGTATTTAGTTAGAACACATTAACTGACATTTTTCTATAAACGGTTAATAGTTTTGCCGGTAACTTGTTACTTGAACCAACGTGTAATAGTAATAATGAAATAATCGCAATATAATGAGTTACTGTTACTCAAGTGTGTTCACCACGTTACAGCTCATTGGTTAACAATAATACGTCCCATTAAGAAATGTGGATTCCTGAGTTACATTAAGTAGGAAGAGACAAATACTATCCAAATTGTCTTCTGACTCGATTGCATTGATAGTTTATTTACAACCACGTACTGTTGCACAGCCACATTGATGTATAGCGACATAAGTTAAATATTTCTCACCTAACGAATAGTAAATGCAGAAATAGTCTCATCTTAAATAACAATAGTATACCGCAGGCTTTCAACATCTTGGCATCTTTAAGTTACAGCCGCGTTATGTGAAACTTCCTTGACATATAACGTAGTACATACACAAAAGCTATGATTTTGAAATATTAGAGGTTTCGTGTTGCAAATTTAAAACTATAAGTAACTGTAATCTAGGTACGTAAGCTACACAGTGTTCTTCAAACTTGTGATGAAACATTTATTGCGAAAACACACATATATGTATGAAACATAAGTTAAAAGTTTCTCCCTACAGTTAGCTATTACCGTTCTTTGATAGGTACCTCTTCTGCAGCAATGACGATATTGTGTTATCTCGTATCTCGTAGTATAATCGTTAAGGGTACGTGCTCTATTGTGTGTCCAAGGTTCGTTCCAATAGATCTTTTTACGAACAAGGCAATGTAAAGTGTCACAATTTCTGTTACAGAACTCACTAATTTGCACTTTAAGAAGAGTTTTCAAAGTATCGGCTTTGTAAGAAAGGTAAAATGAACGTTTAGTAAAGGACTAATAAACAAAATGTTAAGGATATTTTTAAAGGAAAGTATTATGAGGTGTTAAATAACATGGATTAGATACTAATCATGTACTAAACTGCCAGTATATTTAAGCATTTTCATATATAGGTAAAAGGAAATAGGATTGCCTCTCATCTAATCTGAAATGCATTTGTACTGTAACATTTTAAAGAAAATTAAAAAATGATACATTGAAGTAGTTTTAACCAGCTCAACACCATGCAACTCTATTAAAATGAAATGTTTATTAATCCAAGCTTTGTAAGAGCGGAAGTACTATTATATATTTCCTCCAATGCCTTTTTTAACAGAAGGAGTACGAAAGCACTAACTGTCGACAATCAGTAAAGCGTTAAAAAAAGACATCGTTCCTTTCACCCGGAAGGAGGTTTTGTTCGCATAATGTCCCTTCCTTGAAACCCATTCTGACTAGTTGAGCCATCTATATAATTAACATGTTGGACTAAACTGAGACTACGAATGTTATGATATTGTCTGCTAAGTGAGTCGTGATTTGAGTTTCATTGATTGTGGGGATAGTTTAAATTTGCAAAATGCCCCAAAATCGAACATTTTCCTTAAAACCTGTTGCATTTCCAAGGTCGGTGAATTTGTTTAGAACTAAAAATTGCTACCAATTCTTAGTTTTAAAGCTTATCCAGTGTAAAAATGTACACGATCAACACAATCTTCGCTAAAATTAAATTTAAAGGTCGGCCTAAGCTGTGTACTTACAGACACAAAATTAATGCAATGAAGAACACAGTCTTCCAGATAAGAACCAAGTGACATATATCACAGTAGCCACAATAACCTGCAAAATCTGAATCTGAAAGTATTTACTGGAATGTAAGTAGGCTGCTTTATTCCAGTCATCTTACAAATAATTTAAGCCCAAGGACGGCCAAAAATAATTAGTTGTAGATTTAAAAAAAGTTTGGAACTCTTTCGAGCATACTCCTTTAACGTTTATACAATAACAATATTCACCTAGCCATTAATTCTTGATTCACACACGAATTGAAAACATTTATTTTAAGTTAATGATACTGTTTGTAAGTAATACATGATAACTATTACAAATTTAAACAACTATACGAGTTGGTTGGTGATAATTCAGTACTTTCCAGTTCGAAGTTAGCAGAATTTCATTTGAACTTTTTTTAATTTGTTTGACACACGAAATATTTGCGGCAAAGTGAAACTGTCAGAAGATAGACATTTTGCTGATGTTATATACATATTTTTATTTTTATAGGCTGGTTTATAATTGGTATGTGTTTTTTTACAGTTATTACCTTAACAGTATTGAACAAATATTAATAATCAATATTACAATTCCATGATACCAAACACTACATAAAAATAACAATAATTTTAAACATTACAAAGTTTGGAGATATAAAATAAACTTTTAGTTCAAACAAATAATAATTTCCGAAAGTACAATATTTTGAACGATCATGTGACAAAAAACAAACAAAGAGTATTCTCTATTTAAACTGGTTGTGTAGCAGAAAAAGGCGAAATTTCTCCGTAAACTTGTAGTGTTAGTGTGAGAGATTTCTCAAATCTCTCAGCATGACACTGCAAATCTTGCTGAAGTAATGTTTGTAAACCGACTCGAGACAGTTGAAAGAGGTTTTTGTTTCTTGTATTGTGACGGTGCACTGAGATAATTTAATTTCTTTCCGATAAATATGTTTTATCGGGGTATCTCCTACTAGTTTGAATTGGATAGTTTAATACCATAACCTTCAGTTTTCCATGTTCTTGTTTTTGAGGTTGAAATAATATCTTAAACACGTGTTCTCTATCTTCTGTATAAGATTTTGTTTTTTACTGTTATCAACAAACAATCCTGCACAGTAGTTAAAGACAGTAGTAACACGTCGCACAAATACTTTAGTCAGGTGTCTCAAACAGAAGTCGGCCGGCGGCGTTTTTGCTGATATTTTTATCCGTATAAATATTTTTGTCTTATGTATTTCGTAAGGTTTCATATGAATTATTTTCATGTATTGTTTCCTTGTTTAGTGATATAACATTGCGAGTTTCCTTGTTTAGTGATATATCATTGTGAGTTTCCTTGTTTAGTGATATATAATTGTGATATTTAATTTTTGTAATGCTGCATGTGATTCAAACATCATGTAATATCATTTTTTTCTGAGTTTTAAAGATCTTGTTTCGTACAATCCTGTATGTATTGTGTAAATCAATGCTACTTTCCGATACTTTCTGTCCGCTTAATCAACACGACAGGATAGTAGTAACTGACTATCCTCTGCGTACTGAAAAAAAATTTTAATTACTTGAAGCGTTGATTTCTCTGTCACTGTTCTTCTGCAATTTTAGTTTCTTAATTCGCATTCAAACAATTGAATAAATTTCTAAAAATAAATCGAAATTATTTTATTAGCTTAGATATTCAGTTTATACTAAGGATAATTCTAAGTAACATCTATTCAGTTTATGTTTTATTGAATGCCACGGAAGTGAAGAACTGCTGTATGGGTAACAACGACATATTTATTGTTTTCTAATGCAATCAAATAGCAAATGTACAAATTCATTGCAAATTTATTGTAAAGAATGATACAATCAAGTACGGCTATTTATTTCGACAATAGCGGTAACTTTAAAGCACAGTTTTACTTATGTGCTTTATCCAGTAAACTTAGACTAGAGTGAAATGTTTGAAACAGATCTCCAAAGAAAGCTCGGAAGGGTTCGCACAGTGGGAGGTCAGTGGGTATTCGTTGTTGTGTCTTGCCGACCTTCTTACTGGTGCGCTCTGCGGGAGGTTGGGAGGGGCGAGTACAGACAATGAGCCGAGAGTGGGGGCAGGCCCTTCTTCTCTGGAAACAGGGAAGAAGCGATTCGGAGAAACAAACATTCGTATAAGTGGTGTTGGAGGGGGCAGCAGGTAGTCCTTCACTCTGGGCAAGAGCAGCGCAAGTCCGTCACACACACAGACACACACACACCTATACGGGACTAGCGTATCTTCTAAGGACCGCCGAGTTTAAAGTCATTATGATGACCTCTACAAATTAATCGTCAATGTTTGAAAAATGTACACCAGTGAGATGGGGCAATTTTTGTGATCCTATACACACGATGAAATTTTGGAAATCAAATTATTTGTAAGATTTGTGTATGGCAAGGGTGGATTTATTGTATCTCACGAGGACCATGTGTTTGACCAGCCGATGCGAGGTCCAGGGAGAAATGACAAACTTCATCACACAGTGACTTGGAACAGACAAGCGAGGACCACCCAGTTTCTAACGGAGAACTGTACACAGCCTAGTCGACAAGATGCCGAATAAGGACCATTGTTACTGGCTACTAAATTTATACACAGCTCAGGTAATAAGGTTAAATGTAAGGACCAGGTACTGTTGTGATGTAAGCACAGCTAGACTGCTGAGGTTTAAACAACTACATACGATGTTTTGTAAGCCTGCCTTGCAGTTAAGTTGTCCTTGTAATATTCTGGTTATGTGTGCACTATGGAATAATTTGTTAGGTTGTAACTATTCCTATTGGAATGTACACCTCGTGGGTGTAGCCAGAAGACTCTGTTAAGGTTTTACTAGTTGGAGTGTGATATTCTTTACCGCAGTGAGTTATAACTTCTCTACAGTATGTCTAACAATAATAATATGGCAGAAATTAAAACTTATAGAGAGCCCCTTAAGTAAACGAGCCGATGCATTTGAAACTAAGAATACGTTGTAAACTAAATATATTAACAATAGTATTTTACTCTATAACTAACAAGCCAATCAGATATCAGACGTTTCCAATTATTTATTTTTCTCAATTCTACATTAAATTTCAGTTTTATTCGTAGAAATGAATTGGTGAATTTGTCTAGTTCACTGAACTACAAAAATTTGCAAAAGCGTAGTAGGTATAACATATTGGGTAGTATTGGTCAGGTGATAAGATATACTCAGTCATTGTATGTTTAAGGGTTTTTCCGAGCGTACGTAAATTCGAAGAGTAGTATTTTTAGCGACCGATTCAAAATAATTGTGGCAAAATCTGCAGAAGCGATGTATTTCAGTCGCCGGTTTGAAAGACTTGTATTATTAGACCAGGTTAAAATAGTGAAGAGTATCTTGTAAAGTATACGTACGTATTTGTGTACTGTACAAAAATGCTGGAGCCAACCTCCAAAAATGTACGTATTACTGTTAATAGGTGAAATTTCTCTGACACATAACCACTGCTTTTTACATTAATACAGAGTTTATTATATGCTACTAATTTTAAAATGTTGAAAACTAATGTTTAGAAGTTCTTATAATTAATAATTGCATAATTTATTCCTTACATGAATTAAGTTCTTTGGCGACACTTTTACTTGATAAACTCTTCCAGGCTTCTCGCCAGACAAACTCAAACGCCTTAAAACATATTTTCGTTCATGTATAGGCCCTACACGCTAACTACATATGAACTTAAGCTACCGATGGCGACTTAGTGGCCGGTTTCACCAGTCTTCGTCAAACCCACCATGATGGTTATTAAGCTGACCGTTATTAAAATGTTGGTAGTTCAGAAAGTTTAATTATGTAATTAAGTTCACTTTTTAAAGTGTAAGGTTGGGAACTTTTTGCTTGGACACTGCTTGTTTACGGACACGGGTGATACGGATAGCGTTGTGACGTTAATCGGCGTATTCTCGTTTAAGGACACAGGATGGTAAAAACCACATATGGAGAAAAATGTCCATTACGATGGGTGTTGTTAAATGAGCAGAGAGGTTGAGACACGGTATGGACATAAGTTTAATGGACACTCGTTCTAAGTGACAGTATCATATGTTTTTCTTAATTTACGAGATGCCTATCAGTTGTAGGTTTACAGATTTTTTTTTCACAACCTTTAGATATTGTACCTAAATGTCAGTACTAGAATAAATTAGTTATTAAGCTATCGAGATTTGTTAGGGAATGGTTAGAAAGTTAATCGTTATATTTTAAACGTAGTCTGTAAACTACGTATCTAGTATACCTAGAATGTACAAAGTTTGGCAAGGTAAACGTGGCGGGGAGAGGCAGCAGGAGAGAGTTGCAGAGTGCATGCCCAGGAACAGAGGAGCTGATCCAGTCCCACGCTGCAAGCGGAAGTGACGTTTCGCTGGACTGTCAGCTGAGCGACAACCGACCAGGAGCTCGGCATACACACGCTTGTCCTCGCAGCCACTGTTCTCTCTCTTGATTAGTAAGGACGCAGCCTACCTGCACGTTACAGACTCACAAGCAGGGGCGTCATTTCAGGTTTTTCTAGGGGGGGGGGCAAGATTTTCTTTTCTGGCGACAGTGACCTTGTTGCATCTTTTTTATGAATTAAGCATGTATAAATTAGATACTTTAATAATAAAACTTCAGTTTTATGTACTTAAGTTAGCATTATTTACATTAAAAAATACAAAAAATATATTTATACACATAAAATTCTAAATCCATGGCCCCCCCCCCCCATCCTGTAGCACCAAATGACGCCCCTGCTCACAAGTGACGGAACTATAAGGGCGACATTGACACGCACATCAAGTAACGCTTCTCCACGAGTCAAACACTGAACTAGCGTGAAATATTTCCATCGATTTCTTTTTACTATGGGACTTTAAGAGGAGACTTCACAGGTTCTTAATTCCCACGTATGACGTATGGGAACAGCGGATCAGTAAGATCCAGAGTACCACGCTCAACGGGAAGCATATCGCCTCTACTCACAGCGCGTCCTACTAGCACATAAGGTTTTTACATATAGTTTTTTCCTACGCGACTATAAGCAGTGACCCAAAAATGTTATATTTTGATAGTATGAAGTAAAGGTCAACGCATTCCTCTCGCTTTACTCTTCACGAATGCAGGTCATATTTTCGGAGTTACAGCAGTCTAAAAGCAGCTGTTTTTAACAATTTTGAGACGCCCAAAAATCGTGTTTCTAACAAGCGTACTGAATGTGTAATACTATCGAAGCTTGGCTTAAGTGTATGTTATTTTCATTGATAATCGTAATATGCATAAGTTAAGCGGTTTCGCGTAAAAAGAATACGCGTGATACGCTGCAACGCCGTCCACGTGTCCACACGTCTGTAGCAAAGTTCACTGCATGATCCAATCTGTGTTTCACATACATTCAGTTAGTACATTTCGAAGTACGGCCTTCTCAAATGGCCTTTTTTAGTTATGTAGTAGGGCTTAGAAACAGTGTTTTTAATGAAAATGCCGTTCAAATAATGATATTCCGTCCTTGTCCGAAACGTGTTTCTTTTCGTACATTGGAACAATGAGCACATACGGAATAGTTTCGTTAAAATAACCATATTTGCAAATATATTGTAATGCATTTGAAGCGTGGGGGCATCCTTTTAACCTGTTATCCTAGCAGTTTTTTTATTTATTTTGTTACTGGTTTTACGCGTTAATTCTTTTGTAATCGTTATGTTTATTGAGCGTGCTGCGAAGTGTTTCTCTTAGTGACTAATTCAGTGTACATGTTATAAGTAAACCAATCATAAAATTGATAGCAATACCAATAATATCAAATCATTAATAAACTTGTCATCTAATAATACAAGGGATCACATTACGCTGGCGCAATAAGTTTATTCAACTATAACAACAGTAGATACCTCCGTAGTATTATAAGATAAAGAAACAACTTATCAATCAATAAAGTGGACGTTCAAAAATTGTTGACATGATATCGGGCACGAAAGAACAACACATATATTGTTTGTAATCATCACGAACATAAAGAAACTTAAAAATTAAAAAAAAAAGTAGCTACTGAAAACTCTTCAGTTACGCATACAGTGAGTTGTACTACCAGATTCAAACAAAGTTATTGGAAATTGTTTTGACTTTTAGCCATTTATATTTATCGTTTTGATCCGAAACTCAAGACTGCCCCCCGTAAAACTGATAGTATGAGAAACAGTCGTTTCTCAAGTCAACGCGAGTAAATTTAAAGCTTGGTCTTACCGCTATACGTATCATCATTGCAAAACACACTTTTTTGGAAAACTGTTGTCTCTTAACTTTCTCTTTACTAACTCCTGTTTTTTTAACTATTAGTGTTACAAATAAAAACAATCATGCTTTTTTAAGAATCTTAGAAGACCCCAAAACCCCTGACATAAATTTAAATATCATGGAAGTTATATATATGTTGGTATAATTCTGAGTCAAAAAAACAAATCGGTATCCCAACAGGTATAATATATACACAAGCATGATTATAAACACATTTGCGTCTTCTCGAAACTGCGTGGGGTTGAATTTCTAAAATTAATTTTGTAGTTTTTTCCTAAGACTCTTGGTTGTCTCCTTAAAACTATATATGTCCAGGATGAAATATATATATAGGAGAGAGAGAGAGAAAGAAAGAGAGAGGGGACAGAGAGAAAGAGAGATACTGTTTTCGAAAACCCATGTTACCCTTATTCTAACTCATATAATTTGGAAGGAAGGGTCTGTTTACCTCTATCATGTGAAGTGTTGATGACCTTGGTCATCAGGATGTTGTGTTGGATACCTGGCGTGTTCTCCGGCATGCATTTTCTCACAGAGCGACTCGCACAAGAGCGAAAGTGTGAACGTTCGACACGTCATAACTACCGTTGTCAAAGATAAACGTGAAGACTTGAGGGTGCGTTTAGCCAGCCTCTGTATCAGTGGTTCTCGAACAATGGTCCGTAGACAACAGGTAGTTCGTGAGAGCTTTGAGAGTGGTACACGAGCTAATATGTCAGTTCATTTGGTTTGTCTAATTTATAATACACTTCAGTGCAATTGCTGTCACTTACATGCGAGCACCTTAAAATGTATATTAATAGACAGCATTTCGTATGAAATTACGAGTGTATTGTTGACGGGTATCATGTTACGTTGTAATTAATTACATTAATTTTCCTTACCATCGTATTGTTTTACTGGAGAACGTAACGCCACAAACAGCAAATATTACCTGCAGGGTCAGCAGCGAAAAAATTTAGAAGATGTAATAATAACGAAGTACCATTTTTTTCTTTGTAATGTGAGAAGGCGGAGTTGTGTTTACGTACACAAGTCGCAGCTCAGTAGCCAGCAGTCATCTTTGCATTGTGATAGTCCGTCCTCTTTTCTGTTGTGTATTGTTCCCATGACTTCGAAGATGAAATATAATAGCGATTACATCAAATAAATATTCACCGTAATCTAAGTAAACAAGGAGGTTTTATCTAAATGTGTAATTTGTGTCATGGTTCTTAGTAACGAAGCATTAAAACCTGCGAATCTAGAACGCCATTCATTCAAAATAGAAAACGATGAATATTCAGTTTCCCAGTGATTTTTCACATGTTGAAATTTTTAAAACTCCTTCATTCGGAATTAGTGGAAAACCTACAGATTGCATAAGCGAAATAAGTAACGAGAATTTGTTTTAAATACATTTTAAAAAAAGCTAGTGTTACATAAAATGTATTTTTTATTTTTGAAAAATTATGTTATATGATCAATGAATGCAAGTGATAAAGAATAAAATTTAAAGATTAACAACAGCAATCGCACCCAAGACCAAGTACGTTCTTTTTTTATATATCAGTTATGTGTGTTAAGATTTGACAGGCCTTTCTTTACAATAGACTATTTATAGTGGAGTGTGAATTTTTTAGACAAGGGTAATTTCATGAGTGAAACTGAACATTACTAAATTTCAACTACCCACAACAACCGAACACAATGCAGACCTGCAGTATAGTCAATACTGTGCATTGAAGTGTAACTAATCAAAGCAAGTAATTCTCTTAAAAAAACTAGCTAAAAATTAAAAAGAAAGCTTGCTTTAGAAACGGTAGTGCACTGTATGTTACACGTTGACTAAAAGCATGTGAAACTGTTGAAATTACATTTCTGTTACTGATTTAAATCGTAATTTTCACTGTACCGAATAAATAGTAGAATTTGTACATAATAAATAGTGACATATACTTAGTCAACCTGTTACCCAACCTGTATTTTTTGCTCACCTTTTCTATCAGTTAACGTTGACAAAACAACAGATTCGCCAGTGAAAAATCTTGCAACTTATTGAAACCGTAAATCTTTCTCTGATTCAAATTTAGAGTGTTTAAAAACAGCCCATCAAAACTTAAGTGATCGTTCTCCTGAAACTTTGCAGGAAAAATCAGAAAACTTGAAGAAAATTAAACAAGTGAAAGCTGGTACAGTATTAGAAATAGTTGTAAGTTTCACAGTTAATATTGTTAAGGCAAAAAATCGTCATACGATTGGGAGAAAAATAGGGAAGCAATGTTTGGTAAAAGCTGTATAACAAGTTTGAAGCGAGGAGGCTACGAAGAATGTGCGAGAAATTTCACTATAAACAACACTGTCAAGTTGTGGATCGATGACGTGTCAAATGACATACAAGACTAACTAATTTCAGTAAAATCCTCTCCATATTTCAATTTGTTCGTTGAGTATTAATGTTTACGTTTACAGTATTTCTCAATTTAAACATCTTGGCTGTACGGTATATAGCAGAGTTCGTAAGTGTAGTTTCAATCTCAGAATCCTGGTGTCAACAACAATGGGGATTTACATGGTAAATTATCAGGTAGAGTTCGCTAACCTTTTATAATAATCATAAGAAAGCTTTTTCTTCAGTCAGACGAAGGAAACAATGCTAATGGTTAAAGGTGTTGAAATATTTTTTCTGTAGTTGTTTACGAGTGTTATTTGATAATTAAAATGCTTGCTTGTTCATAGTTTTTTAGAGACCATATAAAAATCGCCTTAAAGATCTTGTAGTAACGTGAACCGCAACAAAATTAAAAAAAAAAAAAAGTCAGTCGTTGCGATACATAGGTTCAACCGGTAATTAAGATCCACCTAACAAGAATTAACACGGATTACAGAGTCTTGCTTTTGTCATATATCTGAAGTAAGGAGCACCTTTTAAGCCAACTATCCGTCGTTTATACTGCTTTAGATATTATTATTATTTAAAGGCTAAATGAAAGGATCTGTTTGAAATGGTTTTTGCTATGAAGTTCAGAACAAAAAAGTTCCTTTCTTTTAGATATTAATATAGTTAAATTTCTTTTAGTTAACTTACTAGGTGAAACCACACCAAATTCTCTTTGAAGAATTCGAATAACTTAGAAAATAACAATATGCTCTAATTAATGCTGTAAGTGCAGTCGAATAAATGTGGTCATAAAAATGAAAACACCGTTGTTAAGCAGTTTCAGGAAACTATTGGGTAAATTGTGAAAAATTGGTCTCTCTATTATTTCCTAGATTTAAAAAATGAGTTTTCCTTGGTACATGTTCTGTTGGCCTTGAACTTGAAGGAAATGTTGATACAGAAACAAAGTGCGAACCAAAAAGACCAAAAAGAAAATACAGCGGGAAGAAAACAATTTTTTCAGCGTCTCGTCCTAATTACTACCTAATCCAAAGGACTTTGAATATTAAAGTGCGTATTTTCGTTATATATAATTTAAATAGGCCAGAAATATCACACATTGAAGACAATGAAAGACGCTCAATATATATATATATATATATATATATATATATATATATATATATATATATATATATATAGGTTTTGCTGACAAAATTTTAAGAATTCCCAGTTGTTTTCAGCAATTAAATTCTACCATTAATTTCTACGATCATGTTTACTTTCGTACAGTGAATACATGTACGTAGTTACACGTAGCTCAGTCTAAGACGTATTACCAATTGTTAGGGACCCTTGTTATTCGCGAAAAGGAATTTTACCTCACTTTGTTTCGGTGTCTTACGTGCACATCTAACATCTGCAGTTCAGTTTCGTGTATTGTATATTTTAGCTCTCACGAGTGTTGTATCCCAACTGGGAAGTACTTAGTTGAACAATTTGGGTTACATTGAGTTAAGTCATTGAAATGGCAACACGGGCGTCGCTACGGTAGTGGTACTTATTATTCCAGACTTTTTTTTATACTTTTTAACTTGGTATAACATAACCATACTTTACATATATAGCTCAATGGCTATCAATCTACAATACAAATCTGGCTCTCTGACCAGCCGCACGTCCATTCTGCCTGACCGCCCCAGAAAGTCTGTCTTCGGTATACACATCTCAAGTTTTTACTCGGTCCTTACCAGTCACATGACGCTGGCCTCCCACATGGAGGGGATTTTGGGTTCACTCAGTCCAATTCTTCTAATAAGGCTCGCTCCGAGCACAATAACACACATAGTCACATGAGGAGTTCTGTTGGTCACGAGGCCCGCACTGACGCATATACACTTTCGAATCATACTTCGTCAAACAGTAGGGCTACACTACCATAATCAAATACTACATATTTCAGAATACATATAAACTTTTGATTACACTCTTGAATATAATAATAATTTTGTTATACTTACATTTATAAACTTACATAACATATTAAATAGCTCTTTAAAATCCTAACGTTTACCTGTGGCCCAATTATCAGCCTTACTTAAATTATATATATAGTACCCCATTTGTAGGGTGTTATCCCACACGAGCCTTGGGCTTCTTCCGGCAAATCATTGACGTGTGGCGTTGAATGAATGTTATTGTAATTGGCTCAGTCAAATGAGATACGGCTCTTTGCATAGACACGCTGCCAATAACTGTGAAGCAGAATTGCAGATGTGCTCGTGAGCGACTGAAACAAACTGTGGCAAAATTCTTTTAGCGAAAAACAAGGATCCCTTCCCGTTGTAAACACATGCTCAAACACAGCTTACTTATAATGTATGATCGCAATTTGTTTATGATCACAAACCGTTTTGGTAGCTTTGCATTCCACATTTAGAGTACTGTTAATACACACATTTTAACTGTAATCTTGTACAGCGATCTATTGGAAACTGTTGGTTCCATGTTTTATGTTGTAATTTTTGAGGTGAAGAGAAATAAATCACATTTTATTACATATTGAATAACTGTCAATTTGTGTTATTTCCATATGCAAAAGTATTGCAAATGAGGAACTTAAACAGAAATGTGCTCACTGAGCCTATAGTTTGCGTTAAAAATTTGAATTTTCGGTCTCCAGAAGTAATTTTCCTGTTTTTTACCTGACCATTCAGCCAACCTTTGGATATTATTTTGTAGAGGAACAAAAGGACAGTTTAGCCCCCCTCCCCTGCGATGTTATATAATTAAAAGAATTTGACTTCCGCGTTCTGGGTTACGCGATGGACGGGCAGAGTACGCTGTATATAATGGTATTGTTTCATTCCCCTCGCTGGCTGAACCCGGACAGCTGTGCTCAAGGTCATTGACCTGGTGCTCCAGTGTGTCTTCGTACCAATCAGCTGTGCATATCCACGCGCAAACGGAATATAACGGACAAATTCTTGTATAAATAATTCCAATTTTATTTTACAAGTTCGTTTGCTTGCCAGGTTACCAAGTTCTCGAATACATTGCACCTTGCTTAGCTATCATATTTTATATAATAGTTAAGAGATCTGAAAACATTCGCGTTTTCCCTTGGGCACACCTTAGGATTCCTATATCTGTAAGTTTGTGTCATTTTCACAATTGGTCTTTGACTTATTTTACATATCATGGAGGTCTCTGAGCGAATAATGTAAATGTAACTAATACAGACATATCACTTTAAACGCAAGCAGCTGACGAGCATCTGCCGTCTGCTTCAGTCCAAAAGTATTTTTTGTAGGATAGCCTTAATGCCAGTGTACCCGTTAATTTACCGGTCTCTTATAATAGTACGTTCCTAGAGTACTGTCGTGCTATCATCGTTTCAACACATTTTGAAAAATAACCAACATTCTAATAAAGTAATTCCTACCAACATTTTACACAGTTATTGCCCGTTTCAATACGGAATCCCTCGAATAATGTACTTTGATGTGTTATACACGGCGCGACCATAATTCCAAAAGTTCTCCACTCAAAGTTACAAATAAGTACGCGCATTGCAAAAGCAAAGTACTCCACGCGTAGATACTACCTTGTTGTTGAGTCTTGTGCAATTACCGGGTATTTGCAGCCCGGCTTACATCTAACACATATAAATAGGTTCGAGGTAGGCGGACCCCTTAATAAAGTTGTTTGTTCGCTCTTATTACTACAAAATATTTTACTAAGGGAACCAAGTCTGAAGGGAATGTGGTTTCCTTGCTGCCGGACGCTTCCAAAAGTATGGACGCTGTGAGAGGTATGGTCGAGGATAGAGAGTGACAGGTATAAGGGAGAGGGGTGGGCGGCACTTCCGCTCTGCCAGAGCGACGTGTGACCTTCTACCTGGCTGTCCACGTCCTTGCCAGTCGATGTGAGTGGAGCAAACAAAGCATACCGGCAGTATTTTTATGAACATAGTTATTTTTAATACATAATGCATTTTCATTCAATGACAAATACTACATTCCTAATTACTACTTAAGAAGGCTGTAAATCTTACTGACAGCGAGGTCACCTGAGAAGGTGACACACAATGTTACACAAGGATAAGAACTGAGAGGGAATCGTTCATGTCATTTTTCAAGGAGTCGTCACAGGATTCACCTGAACCAATTTCGAGAAACGATGGAAAACCGAAATCAGGATGGCCGAAATCGGGATTCGAAGCCATGTTATAGTAACTGCGAGTCTAATGCGTAACCGTTGCTCCATTCATAATATGCGATAATGTAAGCTTCCATCATCATTGCGCAACTCGTTCGATAAAATATTCTTTGAATTCACGTTATAATAGAGCCTAAGTGACGTAGCAGTGATGAGTAGAAGCAGGTTTAGCCATGCCACCAGTAAAGAGTAAAGAAACCATAGTGGCATTTTATGCACACAAGAGAAAACATAATCACTCAAATTATAACCTGTCAGTTGTGGATGACGATATTTAGTGTGCAAGCATTTAGCTGATGTTATCTTGCATTATGGTTTTCAGTTTTTCCCGTTACAAGCAGCAGTACGAAATAAATATTTTGTGGGAAAAAAAACAATATATGAAAACTTAAAAGTACATCCAAATTAATTACAGTTGACATTACAGTGATAATGTAGATCCCACAAAACATTACTAATCTTTCTCTGGCGGTCAAAGTGAGTGAGAGGGCGAAGAACACTTGGTCAGTGTTTAACTTTTTCTGCTCTGCTTATTTCTTCTGCTAATGTTACAATAAATCAAGTCTGCAAGTATGTTTGAAACAAAGTAGTGTTTATACGTTGTCTCGTTGGAACAAATGTTACCCCTCTCGTCATTTAAGATCACCCTTGTTTTCATTCCGTTGTGTATGATGAGCATTCGTGAAGGATCTTATAAATAGGGCCACGATTTTGTTGCGAAAATATTTTTGGCCCACTTTGTTTCAGTGTCTCACGTGCACATCGGTAGCTGCGCTTCATAGTTGTTGGCAGCGTGTCTTTGTTCAGGCACGTCTCTCATTTGACTGCAGCAATCAGAGTAAGGTTTATTGTGACTCCGTACGTCTGTAATTTTCCAAGGCAAGTGAGAGTAAAATTATTCACCAATAAGTCACAAACGATGAATCAGAGTTAACGCAATGAAACCAAATGTTGCAAAAATCTTTTCGCCATAAAATTGTGGCTTTACTTATAAACAAATATCCATTACGTTAAGTGTTAGGCATTTGACATTCTGACACTAATTTACTCGGCACGTCAAGATCTCAAAGAGTGAAAATAGTTTCACTTGTCCCGTATGGCATTCTTAGAGGGGGGTAAAATGATCAGTTATATTGATTTTTAATAATATATTACTGGAATAACGAATCCACTAAATCTGTTGACATAGAAAGTCGAGTTTGGAGTCTGGAGTCCAGCTGCTCTATGTACACGTACCAGTACGTCACCGCCGCCATCTTGGATTTTTGTTTTCTCCTGCTTTCTCACTCCACTCGTAATTTTTCCTGCTCCCTCATTCCACTCGTAATTTTTCCTGCTCTCTTATTACCCTCATACATTCCTCCTGCTCTCTCATTCATCAGCTCCCCAGCTATAACCCTCATCTCCCATTCCTCCTACTCTCTCATTCCACTCGTAATTTTTCCTGCTCCCTCATTCCACTCCTATTTTTTCCTGCTCTCTCATTCTACTCAATCATCTGCTGTAGGCAGCCGTCTTGGTACACCATATCCGCCATCTTGGATTTTCATTTTCTCCTGCTCCCTCACTCCACTCTTAATTTTCCCGCTCTCTCATTCCACTCGTAATTTATCCTGATATCATTCTACCTAATCGTCTGCTGTAGGCAACCATCTTGGTTGCAATCTTGGCACACCATATCCACCATCTTGGTATGTCAAATCTCTCATCTTGTTTTTCATTTTCTCCTGCTCTCTAATTCCACTCATACATTCCTCCTGCTCTCTCATTCATCAGCTCTCCAGCGATAACTCTCATCTCCTATTTCTCCTGCTCTCTCATTCCAATCATGCTTACCTCCTGCTCTCTCATTCCACTCATACTTTCCTCCTGCTCTCTCATTCATCAGCTCCCAAGCTACAACTATCATGTCCCATTCCTCCTCCTCCCCTCCCTTAACTCCCCACCCATCGACCTCTTCCTGTTTCCCATTGTACATCACCTTGGTAGGGGGTGTCATAGTCGGCAGCCATCTTTGTTTCGTATTTACTCACTTGATTCGTCTCCACAAGGCCGTGTTTAAGGACGACATGGAATGTACCACATACAGGACTCTCGCCCCTATCATTACTATTACTTTTTTCTATGTTTACCTCCAGGTATCTAGAGTGACAAGTCTTGACAAGTATTATACACAGAGCCGTATCACAGACATATGAAACAATGTCTCTCAACACACACATCGTAAGTTTTATAAAATCTAATTTATTTAAAAACAAAAAAATATATATATACACAACACAAAAAAAACACTTTATACACAATATTTACACACTATACACAGTACACTATCATTCTCGAGGCAACTAGGCAGGTCCTAGCCCCACCAATGTCTGGAGAAAAGTTTAGTCCTGGAAGCGAGTGGTGGCGGTGTAGAGGATTTCCGCCATGACATGGTGAGCCTGTAGCTGGTGCTGCAGCTTCAGGATTTCCTTATGCTGGTCCCGAACCTGGGCCCGCAGCGCACGGGGCTCTTGCCACACTTTCTGCCTAGCATGCTCATCTTCCTCCTGTTCTTCCTGTTTACTATCGCTGTACACTTCGTCCAGGTTCTTGGTTCGTACGATGGATGAGCCCATTGTTGAACACAGAGCGTACTCACTGCCTTCATCCTGAAAGGGCAGAACCTCAAACTTGGAGACACCTCGGCACAGTAGCCCTGCAGCATTGTCCTCTTCATATATCCACAGCAGTGGTAGAGATGGGGCTGATTTACGAACTGGCGACCTGCTTTGGTCGTGCATAGTAAGAATGAGTGGTTGTGCTGGAGTATATGCCTCCTTATAAGTTGAATTATATTATCAAATGCTTCGACGTCTTCCTCTAACAATACACGGAACACTTACAGCTAACTCGACAAGACAATATGAACAGGCAGAGGTGTAACCCGCTAGCCTCCCTGTCGCATTCTCTCTTCGCACGTCGGACAGGTCTCTACGCGCGAGGAGCATGACTCAACCAGGTCTGCGGCCGTGCACGGGACAGCCCCGCTCCTCGCGAGGGAGAAATGACGAAACTGCATGCCTTACCCCCGACCAGCTCATCGCCACGAGTTCCAACACGTTCAGAGTTCATGTGCGCAGTCATCACAGACTGCCTTCCAGACACACCAGTAGCAGTTCCAACTATTCCCAGTAAAAGAATATTTGCTGATAAATAATAACACAGAAATTTAGTTTTAAACAATTTTATTTATTTATTCCTTCATACATAATTCACTATATTTAAACATAATGCCCGATTGGCGAATCCAACTATTGTGGCTTGCATCGAACCCCAGCCATCGCAAAAGAACCTTATTTCCTTTCTTCTTCAATACCGTCTCGACCAAATACATGTTTTTTGGATACTTCGTAACTTTATTATTATATATTGACACAAGCTCGGGTAATATATCCGTCCACTTGTAGCTTCCTTTTGATGAAAATTTTTTCCAGATGTCATTCTTCAGTGTACGATTAAAACGTTCTGCGATACTAGCCTTAAGATCACTAGGTATTTTATGTTTTGACATTAGTGCTTAAAATGACTGAATGTAGAATTCTTTGCAGAGGTCATTATGTAAATTCTTACTCAGACCTCTGTCTTGCAAAACAATGTTCATCACATTTATTATATCCCCACCACCCTTAGTTTTTATGATCACAGCCGACGAATAATTTAATGTAACAATCAAGAACAGCCAGAATGTACTTGTAAACTTTAAACCTTCAAGCATAAGAAATAATTTCAACCGAGTCTGCTTGATACAAGTCCTTCAAAGCAAACACACACACACACACACACACACTATACTTCGTGGCCAGTTTCACCTTGCAGGCTTGTGAAGCTCGCGAACAGTCTTTTGGCTCCTCATTCAATGTAGCCATCTGTACATAATTATTCCATGATGCTAGATATTTCATTTGTATGTGAATTATTTCCGGCCTGCTGAGAAGCAACTAGTAAACACAATCTGTCTACAATTTAATTAACATCATTTCAGTAAACATATTCAGAAAGTCTCCCATGTTCCCTTTTATTACGTAGATCGATACCAGAACCTAGGAATGCTCCGCACACATCTCTGCACTCTCTGCAAACATCTCATCACACGACTATGCGTGCTCAGCACAAGACTATGTATGCTACGCAAATGTCTCAAAACCCATTTACTTATGCTGTGTTGACTCTGCAAACTCTCCGTACGCTCCGCACAAGTCTCTGCACCCTCCTCCTCACTCTCCTCACATCTCCATATCCTCCACACATAGTTCCATCCTCTCTGCATACCTCACACCATCCATCCACAAATCTGAATTCTCCAGCCACCTTGAGGGCTACCATATTTCATTTGTCATTAGTTTTGTTGTGTTGAAACTATGTCATATTAATGTTACTCATGTATGACTTACAAAATTTAGCTATCCTACATTGAACTAAAAAATTATTCGTCTCCAGTCCACTCATATCAGACTTTTAAAATGACTTATAATTTTCATACCTTGTGTAGAAGGATTCACATTTTTTTTTCTGTGACTAAAGTACTCTTCGCTTCCACTTATTTTATATTAACATTCAAGCAACAGGACCCGAATTGAACCAACAAAGTCCAGCCTACCATTACTTGAGGCAAACCATTAAGCATGACTTAATTTAACACGATGTATCCACTCCCACACCATGTTACACACTTAACAAACCATACAATTTTAATTATCAATGTTCCCATTTTACTACATTAAATTTCACTACACCAGCACTATATTTTTATTTGTTATAGCAAATGTTAATTCATTTACACACATACATTATCAAACCACCATGCCACTCAATCTATCATATATCTGACAGTAGTCATAACACAACTTAGTTTCTTTGATCAGTTTCACCTTAACATGTACTTATGTATCTCAGAAACCATAAGCGATCCTGACATCAACTATAATTTAGGAACATTCGATCATATTACACAACCATAATTCAAGTATACACCAACCTAACTCTAGCAGTCATATAGTTCAAACCTTAAATATCACGAAACATACCAACCCATCTATTGTACTTTCATTACAGAAATCTTACCAGACAGTTCAAGGAGGTAAGATACCATTCAATATCCACAAGAGCAGGGTAGCAGTCAACTTCTACACATATAGTCTACACAAAGAGAACAACAAAATTGTCATCTAACAACTGAGCTAACTACTCCGTACCACTGAAACAACTATATAAACCATCATTTTATTCATCACATCAGTACTCCTAGTATGAACATACATACCATTCATTATATTTACCTTAAGAACACAACAACAAAGAGTAAAAGCAAATCAAAAAGATATAACCAAACTACATACATAGCATACATCACCAAACAAAACCTACGTACACTAATGAAACACATAAGACATTTCATATCTCAGATAAAAATTCCACCGTGAAGCACAAGCCATACATTAAAAAAAGGTACAGTTTCAAAACAGTACACAATTATAATTAAACGAAACCCATTAACCACAAAATGAAGTACAGACACAAACACTCACAATACAACCAATGTTAAACCTGCAGAAGAGCTTCTTCCTATGCACGCTCCACAACTTGCTCCTCACACCACTATGCACGCTCCGCATGCTCCGTAACTCGCTCCTCACACAACTATGCATTCTCCGCACACAGATTTGCACGCTCCTCACATATCTCAGAACCCATATACTTATGCTGTGTATGAATCCGCATATGCTCCTCACGCTCCGCATGTGTCTCCGCATGCTCCACACACATCTCCGCAATTTCCTCCACAGTCTCCGCACTCTGCTTCTCAATTATCACCGCAAATGGCAGACACAATCATCATCTTCCCATCCATATCATCCAACCACCAGAAGCACATACACTGAAGGCATTGTAAATGTCCCTCACTCACTACACGAAACTCTACACCTCTGTAAACATATCACCATATGTACGCAGCTCCACACCTAGCTACACATCAGCCTCACAACTGCATACACATTTGTCTCTTCAGTTTATACATGCTCACACTTCAACACATGTTACCCCCCCCCTCCTCCTCCTCAGAGGCTACCCATGAGAAGCACATTTAGATGCGAATTATAAATAGTGGTGGTGAAACCAACAATATTTGACAAGCTGAGGCTCCAGCTAATGCTGTAATATAGCTAGCTGGACACGACTTCTCTCATGCTGACCCTTCAATAGAATGAGGGGTATGTACCTTTGCAGTGTCAAGGATCCTCCAGATATTCAAACAGGGACCAATCCCTCTCTTGATGCTGGAGTCATTCTGAGATTAGGTATGATAAACTAGCAATCTCCTCTCTCCCACTTTATCCATCAGGAAAGACTGTCTCCTCCTCATCACCATCGTCGTCCTCTCTTCCACCACAGACACTAAAGGCGCCACGACGATCACAAGATGTGCTATTGTCGGCCTTTTTGTAGGGAGTCCTGGAGAAGACAGCAGGTCACTTAGCTGACTCAATAAATCCAAACACCGTTACCTCATACTCATCTTCACAGGTGTGCTGATGCAGACGATTCAGCAGTGGTGGTGGTGGCGGTGGTAGTGATGAGGCAGTGAGTACGCTCTGTGTTCAACAATGGGCTCTTCCATCGTACGAACCAGGGATCTGGACGAAGTGTACAGCGATAGTGAACAGGAAGAACAGGAGGAAGATGAGGATGCTAAACAGGAAGTGCGGCAAGAGCCCCGTGTGCTGTGAGCCCAGGTTCGGGACCAGCATAAGGAAATCCTGGAGCTGCAGCACCAGCTACAGACTCAGTATGTATTGGCGGAAATCCTCTACACCGCCACCACTCGCTTCCAGGACTAAACTTTTCTCCAGACATTGGTGGGGCTAGGACCTACCTTGTTGCCTCGAAAATGATAGTGGACTGTGTATAGTGTGCAAATATTGTGTATAAAGTGTTTTTTTTTTGTGTTGTGTATGTATAGATTTTTTTAGTTTTTAAATAAATTAGATTTTTTAAAACTAACAGTGCGTGTGTTTAGAGACATTGTTTCATATGTCTGTGATACGGCTCTATGTATAATACTTGTCAAGACTTGTCAATCTAGATACCTGGAGGTAAGCATAGAAAAAAATAATAGTAATGATAGGGGCGAGAGTCCTGTATATGGTACATTCCATGTCGTCCTTAAACACGGCCTTGTGGAGACGAATGAAGTGAGTAAATACGAAACAAAGATGGCTGCCGACTATGACACCCCCTACCAAGGTGATGTACAATGGGAAACAGGAAGAGGTCGGTGGGTGGGGAGTTAAGGGAGGGGAGGAGGAGGAATGGGACATGACAGTTTTAGCTTGGGAGCTGATGAATGAGAGAGCAGGAGGAAAGTATGAGTGGAATGAGAGAGCAGGAGGAAATTATGATTTGAATGAGAGAGCAGGAGGAATAGGAGATGAGAGTTATTGCTGGAGAGCTGATGAATGAGAGAGCAGGAGGAGTGTATGAGTGGAATTAGGGAGCAGGTGAAAATGTAAAACAAGATGAGAGATTTGACATACCAAGATGGTGGATATGGTGTGCCAAGATTGCGACCAAGATGGTTGCCTACAGCAGACGATTAGGTAGAATGATAGCAGGATAAATTACGAGTAGAATGAGAGAGCGGGAAAATTAAGAGTGGAGTGAGGGAGCAGGAGAAAATGAAAATCCAAGATGGCGGATATGGTGTACCAAGATGGCTGCCTACAGCAGACGATTGAGTAGAATGAGAGAGCAGGAAAAAATAGGAGTGGAATGAGGGAGCAGGAAAAATTACGAGTGGAATGAGAGAGTAGGAGGAATGGGAGATGAGGGTTATAGCTGAGGAGCTGATGAATGAGAGAGCAGGAGGAATGTATGAGGGGAATAAGAAAGCAGGAAAAATTACAAGTGGAATGAGTGAGCAGGAATAATTACGATTGGAATGAGAGAGCAGGAGAAAACGAAAATCCAAGGTGGCAGCAGTGACGTATTCCAAGATGGCGGCCGGAAACAAGACACACAAGATGGCTGCCTACAGCAGACGGTTGGGTAGAATGAGAGAGCAGGAAAAATTTACGAGTAGAACGAGAGAGCAGGAAAAATTACGAGTAGAATGAGAGAGCAGGAAAAATTATGGGTGTAATGAGAGAAAAGTAAAATTATTGGTTGAATGAGAGAGCAGGAGAAAACGAAAATCCAAGATGGCGGTGGTGACGTATTTCAAGATGGCTGTCAGAAACAAGATGGCGGCAGGAAACAAGATGGCAACCGGAAACAATATGGAGGCTGGAAACAAGATGGCGGTGGTGATATCATCCAAGATGGCGGACGCCGCACCACGGCACCACAGCCACCAACCACTTGTGCCAGAACATATTATTTCTAACTACTAATAGCCCTATCTACTTCAGTTAGGATTGCAAAGGCATTATTAAAGATAATCTCTTGGATTTTTACAATGAGTTATTATGTGAAGGTCATCATTGTAACAAATATCTCACACAATTATTGTCAATTATTGAGAAAGGCATGTATCAGTTAGTTCCCTACATAATCTTTGGTTTTCTAAAAAAAATAAGGAAATTGTAAAATATTTCGATTATATCCCTGAATTAAATAAATAAATGCTTTATGATAGTCTCTATAATTTGCTTCGTGCAATGGTTGTGTAAATACTTAGCATTATTAAAGTAACTATTTTGAATGATAATTAGTGTGATTTAAGTATTTATAAATAATGTCTCCACTAAAAAATTTTGTATGGTATCTGAACAGAAGATACTGTCACTGAAAAAAAGACAGACTAATTTTCATTAATTCAAATAATCTGTATCAACTATGTAGTCTCCCCGGCATCGACTTGCCTATACGTGTTTACTTTTTGCATTGTTCATTGATTTGTATCTCATATTTATACAAAGTAAGTAAAATTTTCGAGGCTAAGCACAACACTCACTTTCAAGCATCAAAAATTTGTCAGCCACAACGTTTTCTGAAAACGCTTTCTGTTTGAAACAGTAAATCCTGGAAAATTTAACGACGATTTTATGCAGATAGTTTTTACGGTTCTAACTCTAAATACCTATTTATGACAACAAAATAATAGATTTAATATCGAATAAATAATTTGTATAAAAAATTAGTGGTATTTTTAAGAAAATATTTAAGTGTTACTCTACTCGAAAGTGTTGATTTATTGGTTTTTCTTGCTTATTTTGTTTCACGGAGGAAAATTCTAATAGTACCTTCATGGAAAAATAGCTACTGATCTTACCTTTCAGTAGACGCAGGCTTATAAGAAGTGAACTAGGAACTCATTATTATGTTCTTTTATATAAGTTAACAAAATTTATTGATTTTATTTCAAGGTTTGGCTGGATGCTTGGGTTGGGAAGATCAATACGATAACTGTACTTTCGCTTCTTTTAAAAGCTTATTTCACATTTAGTTTAGTAATATTCTGTCATAATTTCGTTGAGTAAATTTATTTATCGGACGAAATCAGTAGTTACTTTAAATATGTATTTTAATATGGCACGGTTTTATAACGGACCAAACGTATAAAACAATTTATCCTATGAAAATAGAAAATACTTGTAAAATTAAAACGATAAACATAAAAAAACATGGGGAGTATATAAGAGATACTTGTAAGGAGTGTAGAAAGTAGATGTCGTTGAAGTAAAACCGCACAACAGTTTACATCATTTGTAGTACAATAATATTGCTAGTGACTTAGATCAATTATTTTTACACTAGTTACGTGCTGCATGCGCCCCGCGCCTTTAGCTTACTTTCCTTTCGCAAAGATAGACCTATGTTTATGAGATCGCGCTTCTGTCTGAATATATGTATGTAAGTATGTATGCATGCATGTACGTATGTATGTAAGCATGTATGTATGTGTGTATGTATGTATTCATGCATGTATATATATATATATATTTATTTATTTATTTATGTTTGTATTGTATGTCCCCACTATACTCCATGTCATATAAATTTGGATAAATCTGACAGCAACTTATGGGCAATAATTTGTAATATTTTGTTATTTGTGTCACTACACAAGACAAACTTTGAAGTACAATTGCTGAAATGGACATTTCAGGTTCATTTTAGAGCTAAAAATGTCTTGCATTGTGCAACAAATTACAAAATACTAAAAAAATATTGTCCATAAATTGCTGTCAAATGTATCCAAAGTTATATGAAACAGAGCATAATAACGTTTTATACAGTACCCGGTACCCAACGAAACTACGACAAAATGTTACAATATGACTGGTCAACACAACGCTATGTTTTTAACGGAATACATTTCAAATAAGTAAGACTTAAATTTGTGTTCGAGATAAGTGTAAAATATCGCCAAAGATTTTTAAGCAGTTTAGTTTACTTAAATAATAAACATTGTCTCAATAACTTTATGGTAAAATTCGTTAGTGCAAAGATAGCCAAAACAAGGTAATAGTTTCAAAAACCTAATAAACTGTTAGGAAATATGTAACTAGCTATTTAAATGAAAAAACTATGGATGTTGCTTACAGAGTGCGAATAACATCTTTGCAACACTTCCACTAAGTATCTTGTAAGCTTTACCCAGTCAAATATTTATGAGATCCTAACCCTACATTCCTAACTAGAAAGTTAAGCTTGTGAGATCATTCATATGTAATTAATGTGCACATTGTAGGCCTATGTGTCTGTACGTCCCTCGCCAATATCTATTGAACCCGGATAGATTTTAATCAAACTTGGTACAAACATATTTTGTACGTACTTAACAGGTTACCAGTATATATTCCTATTTTCAAATTGCGTCGATTTTTTAATTTTAAGCGCTTGCATTTATCACGAACAATTATTCTCGATTAAAACCTATTTTTGTATTTTGATACTTCATAATCTAATTTTTTCAGTGGATGAGTGAATAGATTTTGGACCGCACATAACAACGAGCTTTACAGCACTTAGGAGGGGGGTGGAGGGGTGACACGATATCCATACGGAGACTGTCACAGGAATGTAGGGTCGGGGAAAAAGAGAGATGGATCCCAGAGAAAACCAGGTGAATAACGACATCTACAGGCACAATTTATACATGTTATAATTTTGGTCGACACTGCCGGAAATCGAAAGGAGGCTAAATTTTATAATTATATCAGTCACTTAGTAAGATAGCACGTCATGAATATAGTGCGTTCATTTATATTGTAAGATCTACGTATTTCGTATTTTGACATTTTATCGGCAAAGCATGTATTTTAATAGGATATATTGTTGTCGGGCAACAATTTTGGAAGATGAAACAATGTGAACATATTAAAATTTAATGTCATATTTCGGATTCTACGAGACCAATAATAACTAAACTTTATATCTGATAGCTTATCAAAATAGCTGAGATTTTAGCAGAATATAGCGTTGTTGTTCAACCATTT
The DNA here is from genome assembly GCA_003012365.1 of Medauroidea extradentata. Classification (NCBI taxonomy): domain Eukaryota; kingdom Metazoa; phylum Arthropoda; class Insecta; order Phasmatodea; family Phasmatidae; genus Medauroidea; species Medauroidea extradentata. The sequence continues at coordinate 5,134 of PNEQ01103522.1, read as the reverse complement.
TATAAGTTAGCACGACATGAGTCATTATTGTAGGTGTCATTTGAGAACTCTCTGACCTAATTTCACTAAATTTAATGCTTTAAAAGTTCATAATACAAGCGTTAACTTCTAAAGGGTTATTTACATACGTTTGGCATTTTCAAATAGAGCATTGCATGAGTAAATAGACATGTCACATTTCCGGTTATAATGACTAGTTTGAAATAAATTCTCTACCCTTGTTTTTTTTTTTTTTTTTTTTTAACAAAGGATTTATTTTGGTTGTGTTTACTGAAAAAGTTTACAAATTTTCGCTGTTTTGGAAGATAACATGCGAATATGGTGATGTTTTATTTTGTGAACTATCCAACCATTTTACGTAAAAAGTATAGGTTCAGTTAAAATATGATAACTATAGTTATATTTGGTTTTAAATGACAATTAATTGCATCTTTAATACTTACTGTGTAAATTTGCCCCAGTTCTGAGGAAAGTTGTGATGTTGATAATTTCTTGTTTTAGTTTTGATCTTACTGGTATTTTAATAGTTATAGTTCGTTTTAAAAATGTAGCATACTAAAAATTATTAATATTATTTTTTTTTGTCCTGTGTTGAGTGAAATTTTTCCATCGCATATTTTAAAAACATTGTTTACTAATATTTCTAAATTATGATATTTAAAGTAACTGTTTTCAAAATGTTTCTCTATTATATTTCCCTGTCATCCGGTTTTAAGCTGTGTTTAACGTTTCAAGTATCTAATTCATTAGAAAGTTGATATAAAATCGATTACAAAATTTACACCAAACAGACAAACAGACGAAGTCGCACTGTCGTACATTTCTTAGCTATTAAAAGTTACAAGTCTCTAGCTTATTGTAACTGAATATACAGTTAAACAGACAAGAAAGCGAGTTAATAGATATGTGTTAAAGAACAGTTTGGATGTGATATCGTCTATTTTATTTAACTTATTCTGTTTTGCACGTGGTAACTGTACGCATGAATTGTTATAGGTAGCAGAACTCAGTAAACATCTTAAACTGATTACGTCTTTATTTTCACGTGTGCCTGAATGTGTGTGTGTGCGCGCGCGCGTGCTATTGGCTCGAATATGGTGTGAAGAAGGTAAGCAATACACACAACCCTGAGCCAGACCGGCGAACCCTATACAATGCAAGGAATTTGTGATGTTACAGTTGGCAGTTGTGATATACTTTATGTGACTTATAGTTGGTATTGTAAATTCTGTGACAGTTACAAAATGGATGCTGTAGAGTGAGTGTACAATAAAATAAGTTGTTATAGTTTTCAATATGTGATACTTGTTGATAATCCAGTTATACTTTTGTGATCTACAAAATGTCGCAGTCTGTATGTTGCAAACTTTACATTATAGTTGAAGGCTCTGCATGTTATGACCAATGATACTATCTCATCTGTAAGCGTGTTAGTGCGTGAGAAACGTTAGGTGCTGTGAATAATGTTTTATCTTTAGTGATAAAACTCTTGGAAACTATATAACTACGGCAGAAGGATCAGCTTATCATTTTCCCCAAAACTTGTCATTCGATGGTATGTTCACGAAAACTGGAGACTTTTAAACTGCATTTTGAAATGTGTTTGGGGGTATCGGGCAATGGCCCTGATGTTTCTGCGAAGTCAGAATATGAATTTTAACTCTGAGAAAAATGCAGACTCGTACATTATTGAACGTTGCGAGCGAAGGAGCGATAGACGTGGTGGCAACTTCGAACTTAACAGAGTCGCAAATGGATTGTTACAGTAAATTAGTTACGACATTTGGTACGTATACAGCACCTAAGCGAAATTAAATGTATGAACGATTAATTTTCAGTCAGTGTCACCAAGAATCTGAGGAAACGTTCGATCACTTTTCACCAGGGCTAAGGCGATGGTAAAGAGTTGTGGTTTTGGTGATCAGGAACAATCGTTGCTGAGGGACCATGTTGTGATCAAAATTCAGGACCACAGGCTGCGAGAAGCATTGTTGCGATTAGATGATCTCACTTTGGAGCAGGTGGCTCGGGACTGCGGGGCGATAGAACAGAGTAAACTCTACAGTGAAACTCTCTTGGCAGGTGCCAAAGGGGTGATAACTCTCATTAAGTGGATTTAGTCGATGCTGTAAAACAGAAGGGCGTAATTCATTCTCTCAAGGTCGTAGCAGTGCAGCACACGAGCAAAGGCCACACTATCGGGTAACTCCAGTGATAAGTATTTTGCTAAATATAAGAAATATTGATGACAACATAAAGCATTGTTAAAAATGTGGACGTGACCACAAATTTGGGGCGTGTTCAGCAAAAGGTAAAATTTGTTTTGTGGGTAATGGCAAAATTATTTACAACAACACTGGAATGATCCTACCAGTGTTAGGAAAATTTAAATGCACTGTCGGGATGTGAAATTGAGGACTTTGCAGATAATTTTTATTATGATAATTTTAATATATAAAATTAGGTGTCCTGACACACTCACTCACTCATCCACGCACAGCTCAAACCGCTGTACTTAGAACCATGAAATTTTGAGGGAAGCTTCCCCTTGCCCCGTAGGCACCCACTTAGAAATAATTTTTAGAAATTCGATAATTAAGGGGGTGAAAAGGGGTGAAATATGTCTTCAAAAAATCCCTGATATCACATTAACCGGAAAAGCTATCATAAATTTTTAACTTCAAGACATTGCTCAAACAAATGCATATTTGTGAATTTGTTGATTTTGCGAAATTCGAAAATTAAGGCGGGGAAAAGGCGTAAAATGTGTTTTTCATTAATCCGGGATTTCTCCTAAACCATTTCAGATAGTGAGGTGATTTTTCTTTAAAATAATGCTTAAGTAAATATCTGAAACGCCTTTTTAAAATTTTTCAAAATCCGTCCTTTAAAAAATAAAACGTGTATTTAATTAATCCCACTTATCTCCTAAATCAGTGGAAAAGTTGAAATGGTTTTTACTTTAAAATAAATCTTACGTAAATATAAAAAAAAATAGGTTCAGGATTTTTCGAAATTCGTCCTTGAAAGCTGTTAAAAATAAAATGTGTTTTCAAATATTCATCTGTACCGCTTACACCCGTTGAGATATCTAGACGATTTTTTGGATAATAATGAAGCTTATGTAAATATATACAAATTAAATTGAAGATTTTATGAAATTCAAAAATTAAGGATGTGAAAAGCAGTAAAATGTTACAGTCTCCCGAAAAAAAGAGAATGATCATGGAGAAATAATTCAACAGTTTGTAATACGCCTCTTTGCCAACCAGATTGATTAAATATAATGTTCACCGCAAAATGTGATAGAATTATCGTAGAGAGCCCGTTGACATGTCATTGTACTCAGAATTATGTGTTTTATCTTGCTCAATCGTAATCATTTGTTTCGTTTCATTTATTTTAAATTTAGTTTTGTATACTGGCCATAGGCGAAGGATTTGAGAGGAGTTCTTTTTAAATTGTGTTTTGGCTATTTAACCCTTCACGCCGACGGAAAGAGAAAGCTGGAAATGTAGGACGAAAGCTAGCCCACAGTCTTGAATTTGTGGGGAACCAAGTCTCAAGAGGCGAGAAGTAGGTCAGCTCAGGTGGCGTGGCTTCGCTTACCCCCTGCAGTAAAATTTAATATTAACTTTATTATTAGTTAGCGTAAAGTGTTAAAATTTTGTACATAAGTTGGTGTGTATGTTAACGTTAACCTGTATGAATTTGGAAAATATATATTAAACCGGTGCGGCGGAAAGGCCATGTTTAATTATGTCAGTCGTCCACAGAGCCTGTGATTGGCTGGGAGTAATAGGGGAGAGTTTTAGGGAAAGTGCCGCGAGCGCGTCGTTTAGGTTTGCTTCGGTCGGGGACTTGCTGTTCGGACACCACGAGAGGTGGTTGTGCCCCTAGCACGGGTATTCGCGTGGTCCGCGGATAATTTTTGGAGACTAGTTGTGGCCGTCACGAGATGTGGACGGGCCCTAGATTCGCGGAGTCCACCTTTAAGATTTGCTGTGTTTTGGACGTCATCAAGGGTGCACGCTCGTGGGACTGACTAGCTAAACACGGGGGCCGATGTATCCAGAAGAGAAAGACTTTCCGGCTTTATTATTTCGCTACAAGTTACACCTACTGGAACAGTTATCAAAATTAATGTCTATATTTTCTCTTCAAATAACCGAGGAAGGTTATAGTTGTTTCTTTTTGCCAACCTACTCATAAATAAAACATCTTTGGACTGTAGCCTGAAAATAGGAAATAATTATCACGGCCTGCCTTTAAGCATTCACTCAGGTATTGTACAAAGTTTATGGTGTGCGAGTGGTTGGGTTACGAGTTCGTATCCCGTGCCTGACTTTGTGATGGGAATTGTTATGACATCATACGAGCATATTGCGCGCGCTCTTTACACTTAGCTAAGACAATTTATAGTTCACTGTTATTGAGTACGCTAGCTGTTAAAAGCCTTCATTACATATTTTATCCACAGTTACCGTTTACATTACACAATTTATTGGGGGCAAAGTCGCAGCCGGGCAGCTATTTTATAGAAAAATAAAGATGAATTAAAAACTAAGATGATCTGTAATTAAAATACGCTCAGCGAAGTGGACTCAATAAATATGTTTGTATTCGTTTGTTGTTTTAAAGATATACAGAGAATATTGTGACACCATCAATTAATACGTAATTAAAAGTTAGTTACTCTTTTCTATAGTACATACTGTAAAGTCACCTGGCCTCACCAGCCATATTTTCCTGGTTTTTCTTTTCGATTTTGATGTTGTTTGCTCGTCGCCAGTGTAGTCTAACACCGACCACAATGCCAGCCCACACATAACAGCCCCCAACTCACTAAGGCAGCAACCAGTCACTTTAATTTAGTTTGATATTGTGTGCAGTGTGAAGTGAAGTCCCACATTTCATAAGTTTCCCGGTCAAAGCGATGAGTCTGTTCGGCTTTCTGAGTGTAAGTGCATCGTTTGTTTGCCGAGATTTCATTATTTAATTAAATATTCTCTTTATTTATTGAGCTATAATTTCTAACATCAAGATCTGTGGATGAACTTTAGTCCTGCGAGGCTATGGAATGCCATCCTGAAGCAAGAAGCTATCAATTTTAAAACAAATTCATTTGTAACTA
>PNEQ01103517.1:0-16077 GCA_003012365.1 Medauroidea extradentata | reverse complement strand
TGGAGTGTAGTGTTTTTTGTAATAAAATTAGTGAAGTTATTATGTAATGAGTCGCGCAGAACTTTTTGAATCCTTTTTTTTTTAATTATTGTTGCTGAGTTATAAGGTTTATCCTTGCGTGGGATAAATTTCACTTTCCCTTTAATAAGAAATTATTGTGGTGCCCTTGAATAGTTGCTTTTGGCCAAAGGACACCACAGAGAGAAAAGCGCGCCAAAACACGGCCGGCAGGTATTTATAACTCCTGGTTGCGCCATCGAGGACCTTCCATGATTTACCTTCCTGGAATGGTCAGCAGCGACCATTCCAAATCGGCTCAACATCTACCCCTCTCTGTCCCACAGGGCATTCACTCGTCAGCGACGTTTGACGTCACGGGCGGGGGACTGTCCGAGAGCGGAACGACAGAAATGTGCTGTAGTGCACTTCTAGCCCATACGTCGGCCCTACCAACAGCTGATAATGTGGGACAGGGAAGCGGGGGAGTGTTGACAGAAGCGTCCAGTGCCCCCTGAAAGCCGCCGCACGCCGAAGGTCCCAGAAGGACCCACAGCACACGACCGTCCCCGGCGACACCGAAACATCCATCACCACACCCCCACCTACCTACAACCTAACACAAGGCCATCGGCCTACACACACTACCAGGACACTGTCCACAATGGAATTCACTAGCACTGCAGTGACTAAAAAAACTCTACCTGAGAGACTGTGTGAGAACACTCTAGATTTCCACAATTCTAAACTCAAAGCAAATACTTCCCAAGAACTGAATACTCTTAAAAATTACAAGCTAAAATAACTTTACCACCTATTTCGAGTATGAATGAGAAGAAAAAAACCAAAATAACAAAAGCCCGAAAATTAGCGTCGTGACAATATATTCAGAACGTGTTATGCATATCTTATGAATGCTGCAAGCATGCCAGTGAACATGTTGGTTCTTATAACGAAATTGTTATTGCAGTAATGAATAATTTGCCTTCCACGGTACACAGCGAGGATATTTGCATAGGCCTACATTTAAGTATAGTGTATGAAACGAGATAACATTCATTGCAGGCCTACTTACACTTAGACAATACTTGTATTAATTCGTTTATCATCAAATTATAAAAATACTAATACGTTTGACCTGTTTAAATAACCGACGTATTATTATGTAGATATAAAGGGCAGCACTAGGAAATATGTAGGCATAACAGAAGTACGCCTACTCTTTCCTTCGTAACAGTGGCAACGAGTCATTTTAGCGACATCGTGAAATACATAATTTCGAAACATACGCAAAATGCCTTTTGTAAATAAAAGTAACATATATCTCAACTGAGTATAAAAGTTCGTAATGCCTGCAGTAAGCCTAATGCTGTTTTTAGGCCCTTTTTTATTTATTCCACGCACGATTGTAATTAGTTAAGTACGTTATGACTGTCAAAATTACCCTTACGAGAAGCAGTTATTACAGACAACGAGATTGATGAAACATTTCTTTGTGTTAAAATGATTTGACAATACAAAGTGGAAGTCACAGAAACATTGACGTCTCGGCCAGATGCCTTAAAACATCTCTTTCGCGCTTCTAATATTTTAGAAACAGAAAAATACCGTTTCGTTACGGAGTTACTCGTGCTTATGCATCTCGGCACGAAATACCATTTATAATATGGCAGTCTACGTTATAAGGAACGATTATTCTCGTGTACGCCGCCATTGTTGTCCATGTCTCGTATGGCTTGTGACGTCAGCGGACGGCCATGATGTGATGTAATGTTTTAGCGGCCGTTTCAAAAACGTAATTTTCAAATGACCCTAATTCTGGTGAATTAGTCCAAAATATAAAGAAAATATATGGGGCTGCTTAGTTTTCCATGCTGTTTCCATTGAAGTAGCCTACTCAACTAAAAATCTATTGAGGTGTCCATTGAAGATTTGGGCCACCGATACAGCATATGTGTGCATTATGTGTTGTTTTTCGTCAATAATTAACTCTCGGAGTTCGTAGTTTTTTATTAATAGAGAAATGACGATTTCACAATAAAATAGTAGACGTCTTTAAACGGTTCGGGACCTACAATTTTCGTTAAAAAGACACAAGAAATGTCTGCTGTAGCGGTATTATTGCTAGTTTACTTCAGTACAGTAAATTTGGTTTCCTTAGAAAGTCCACCATAAAATGGACGCCGAGAGCACACACATACGCAGAAGTTCCTATGTTTTTGGCTCTACATCGCTGCGTCCAATATTCATATTGCCTTTTGAACGTAAATGATAGGTCCTAGGCGTTATTCAAATTTCGATCTTTTGGGAAAATACCGTTATACAATTCATTTTTAAAGGCTTATATATCCTTTCGTATTCAGTTTAGACACGAAATGTTCTGAATATTTTCTATTTATGTTGTCACATGGAATCACCTTCCGTAAGGTGTGGACCTAATTAAGAATCATTCTGTATATAAGCGCATATATGTGTGTGTGTGTGTGTGTGTGTGTGTGTATGTATATATATATATATATATATATATATATATATATATATATATATATAGGTATATATATATATATATATATATATATGAACAGCTTATTTCAGAAAGGTACCTAAGTCACTTTTAAATAGTTCTGAGAAAAACCCAAAAAACATTCTAAAGGCTATATTCTACTTTTATGGACAGATATACTTGAATATGTTATAATCATAAAGCTACTGCACCTTTTTCACATGTTACACCCACATATAAACTATTAGTGTTTTATTGGTGGATTTAAAAACCACTGACTGAGGTCCCTTTATGCATTTTAATATATTTACATTGTATTGTAAATTATATTATGGTTTAATAGGCAATAGAAAATAAAATTCAATAGTCTTAACATTGATCTGCACCTTGAATGTCTTGTATAGGTGATTCGGGATAAAGTGAGCACTCAAAAAAGCCCTGATTAATTTCTATTTTCTGCCAGTTTATATCTTTCCGCGGTATTTAAACGTAAACATTGCCACGTGCTTTAATTTACATAGGCATCTACAATGTTTACATCTATATTACACTGGGCTGAAAATGTTATCGACATTATCTACTCATTAAAAACACGGGTATTGAATTAAATGTATAACGAATAGTAATCTTAGTTATAAATACCAGCGAGTTAACGTCTTTTAATACTGGTTTCTGTGCATCGACTCTAATTAATACGACCCGCACTGTTGCCGTTACGTATCTCGTAAATATGTACACATGAAAATCGAATTTATAACTCAAAACCGCCACAAAAAAAACACGCCACAATGAAACACCTAAATTTAAGAATTCAAACCTGTTCAGTTATATTGCCATGAGCAACGACGCACTCAACAAAAACAACGTATTTTCTTAGTGTATGAAACAGAAAAAATTGCTGTTTCTAAATCAAGATACTCATGTTGGCGATCGTAACACATAACAACTTACATATTACCAATGAGGAAACAGTCACTTCTAATACTTTTGAATATGTTTTATCAGAAACCCATATTTATTGCACAACGGACAAACACAACAACGCTCTCCTCTTGTACCGTCCGGTATCGTCATTGAACGCTTCCAAGCTAAGTGGCGAAAACCTAACTCTGATGCCACCTGTCGGTGAAATAATTAACTACGTCAGTGCGCGTAGCGCTAGACGCCTTTCGCTAACGACTGTTGAATTTGAACTGCCCGGATTAAATCACTTTCTACTGGCGCCGTTTAAGTAAACTTATACATACAGACAGTAAGTATGTCAATATTATCATAAATAAATATTTTATAGTATATTAAATACAAAGAGGTCGATTCCATTTGATGTTCTTTCAGTAATGTTGCATTTAAATATAAAATTCACGGAACTACGTGCGATAATTCGCTGGCAACTGTATAAGCAGTAATGTAACTGTTGTCTATGTTGAATTATATGCAGCAACGGCTAGTGATTTTTTTCAAAGGTTAAATCTTTAGTGCTCACTTTATTCCGAATGACCTATAGAATTATTTGCATTTAGTCACACACAGGCAGTTGCATTATTGTGTCATAAAAGTTTTGGAACTCGCATGGCACGTATGTCAATACTTTTCTTGTGTCTTCCTTCTTGGTTTTCTTAATGGGTACACATCCCAATGGATATGCAGGGATGTTGCACATGTTCATACCTTGGTTATTACCCTTAGACAAAAGGAAAGTAGAGTAGTAATAACCCGGATTATCTCCAGAGCTCAGTGTGTGAATTAACTATGAAGTCAAGATGACGCCCTTTTTATCGAAATTGTATTCAAAATAGTGATATTTAGAGATACTGAAGTGTTCTCTCTCTTTGTATGAAGGTCCTGCTGTTTCCACTGAAAACACTTTTTTTTGTAGAGCATTGGCCACAATGTGACATAGTTCATAACGTGTTCAGTTTCAACGAAGTTAATTGTTTTTCGAGAACTGTCCATAACAATAACTAACTCACAAATCTGTTTGATGGTATAGATTCTGCTGGAGCGCTATATTGGACGTTTGATTACGCTAAACTTCCTGTCACATGGAAGAAAAGAGTTTCTCCTCAGAGGGAAGAAATACTTTCACTGTTTTGAATCTCCCACTGTCTGTTAAAGCAAGCAAAGTCCTGGCGAAAGTGTGATTTTTGTTTTGACCAGGACAATTATCACAGAATAAGTGCAGTTCTGTTACAGTATTCAGAACATACGTTTTAATGTAGTCGGTTAGGAACGAGGCCACTTCATTTGCCCCCTTTCTCGCGACCCCTTCATAGTAAACATAAAACTGTGTATGGTTAGTTTTCAAGTTACAAATAGCAGAAATATTCACAGTTAGCTGTCGTAAGAACTGGTGTCTTGGGTAAGTCTACATTTTGCATAAAATCAAACACCAGCCCTACAATGTGCAGACCGCAACACGTAGACCAACTTGCCTTCTATAATCTTTTTAGTAAACTAAGCTTCAACAAAACAAAACGGGAGCGGAAATGGGCTGGAACAGTGTGACCAACATAAGGTTCAGTGTGACCAAAGTGTATTGCAGAAAAGTACCTGAGTCAATGACAGATGCTATTCTGCAATACACTCAGTTTCAGAAACCTCTATTGCACAATGAATACACATGACACAGGGTTCCTTTCTGCAATAAAAGGTGCGTCTATATTAGGAGATCAAATATCTGTCCGTAACTCAAAAGCACCAAAATAGTGAGTCAGGCCCCTTTCTGAAAAAGCTATTCATATATATCTTTTTGTCATAGCGATTTATGAAACTTGACTGCTTTACACACACTGAAGTGTAACATTCACTTAGTTGAAAATATAGTTATACATATTTTTTGCAGGGAACTTTAGTAAGGACAACCTCTACAATAAAAAATTAAAAAAAGCAGGACGAAAAAACCAACATGAAAAACTATCGTTTCCAAGAAAAACACAACATATGGAAAATAAATTCTTCACATCTACTATTTCATAAGAAAGATGCCGGGTTTTCAAGTAGCTAAATTCTACTGAAGCCATTCTAATGAATGGTACTTTTGCTAGTCCTATTATTGTGCGATAACCACATAAATATACGTCAATCTTACGACACCCAAGTTAATTGAGAGAATTTTGCTTGTTTGAGATAAAAATATCATTAAACATTAAATATGCTTCTTCAGTATTTGTCACATAAACTACATTTGTATGTTCGTACCTGAGTTAAGAAATTTTTACTGACTTCAGAAGGAGTACGTATAATCATCTTAATTACAAACACTGGTTTTGACGGTGTGAACAAATAACAAGATAATTCAAAAACTTTCTGCTGGTTGTGCGCAGTTTTAGACAATGAATACATACGCCAATGCAGAATTTAAAAAACATTATCCTACGACCTCGTGAAGTGCTAAGGATCTAAGACATTGCTCGAGTTTCGTTTTCTTAAAAGTTAATACCAACAGAAACACTCCCAGGTGAAATTATGCTGTGGTGCACTTCAGTTACACTTGTCAATAAGAGTAAATAAACACAGAAACAAAGTTATCTGGATTCCAAATAGATATGTCTGGATAACTTATTCTGCTACATTCAAAAAAATTAAAACATAATCTCTATATATAAAAGCGAACACTGACTGACTGACTGACTGACTGACTTACTTATCAAACTGCAGCCCAAACCACTGGACCTAGAATCGTGAAATATTTTGTGTGCGTTACCCTCAGGTCATAGGCGAGCACTAAGGAGGGATTTTTCGAAATTCGAACTCTAACGGGGCGAAGAGAGGTAAAATGTATCTCCGAATAAACGTCGATAGTGCTCCAACCCGTCGGCCTATCGTAATGAGCTTTACTTTAATAAGACACACATACAAATGCATATTAGCCAATTAAAAGATTTTTCGATGAACAATCGATATATATCGAATCCTTTGGGATAGAGAGTTTGTTTTCACTTCAAAGTGTTACTTACGTAAATACCCAAAAAGCAATTTTAGGATTTTTTTTAAATTCGACCCCCAAGCAGTAAAAATTGACAAAATGTGTTTTTTTTTTTAATAATCGTCTACATCACCGAAATACAATTGACTATCGTCGTGAATTTTACTTCAATTTGTTACGTATACAAATATCTATTACAGGACTCTAAGAAGTTTCGAAATTCTTTAATTAAGGGGGTAAAAATACATTGAATGTGTTTTCGATTATTCCTCCATATCTATCGAACCAATCGAGATGTCAAAGTGCTTTGTGCTTTAGATTGAATATTATTTACATATCTAAATACAGTTGAAATATGTTTTCCGAATTCGGCTTCAAAGAGGTAAAAAAATGGGTAAAATGTGTTTTCGTTTCATAATCTATGTATTTTGATCCTGTTCATTTTATATAGTGGCGTAATTTTTGTTTAAGTTTGATGCTTACTCATATACCTGAAAATTAATTTCGCGAATTTTCGAAATTCGCCACCTAAGGAGGTGAAAAGGGGGGAGGAAGTGGTGAAATGTGTTTTCAATTAATTGCCGATATATCTTGAGCTCAGCGGGCTACTGTCGTGTTTTTCACATCTACGAGACACCAAAAAAGTATTATAAAACGTGATTAAGGGATTTTCAAAATTTACTCTCTTAGGAGGGGGAAAAGACATGAATATGTTTTAGACAAATCCTCGAAATCTGTCTAACCCATCGAGAAATACCGTTATTTTTTTTATTTAGGATGGTGGTTATAGAAATGGATCACAGTACGGTTTTTTTTTAGATTTTTCGAAATTATAACTCTCAGTACTGCGCAGTGGTCATATGTTTTTTTTAATGAATGATCGATTTCGATTCGACCGAAAGGGCTACCGTCGTGATTTTCACTTCAGTAGGTTACTTTTACAAATGTCTAAGATTTAAAACTAAACTATTTCGAAATTCGACACCCAAAAGGGTGAAGAAGCACAAAATATGTTTTCTATCAAACCATGAAATCTATCTAACCAGTAGAGATATTGAGGTATTGTTCGCGTCAGAGTGATTTTTACGTAGGTTTTAAAAAAATTTGTGTTAAGTTTTTTTTTTACTTTATAAGGTAACTTGATTATTAAGTACAAAATAATGTTTGTAAACTTTTAAGGCAGACGATCCGAAAAGCAAGTACGAGCAGCGAAAAATAACTTATACAGGAGTTTCCCTCTACAGTAACATATCGAGACGTGGTGTTGTACATCCTCTATAAGCCCAAGACACTAATATTTTATTTTTTAAATTGAAATTTATTTTCATGAATTATTTCGACGTTACATGACGCAGTTATTTGTTGATCAGGTCTACATTCCGGGAGGTTCTGGGTTTGAATTCCGTTAAAAGCTGCGTGCGAACGTTCAGTTCTGACACACAGAAACTACAAGGCAGATCGAATTAGTGTAAATTATATGTAGTCGTTAAAAAGGGGTAAAATGGATTATGCAGTTCATTTTACGCGTAGGTTCCTGGATAACATCAGCTCACATATACAATCGCACCAAATACATTTCCACGAAATCTTTTCCCTCAAAAACTTTCTGATGCCATTAAACTTCAAGTGAACATTTAGAAAATATTTAATTGAGCGTACCGTCACCAATGGTTGTGTACGGGATAAATCAGACGTTTCTCATTCGATTACTCTCATACAATAAAGAGTCTGTAATTACCTCACAACGTCAAAATTGATGTGACACGCTGTTAGTGACAGGGACAAACTTAAGACTACTTTTCGCGTGGATAGCTATAACTACTTATCCTGCTGCAGAGTTAGTTCAACTAGCTACTTGGACATTTTAACACTTGATGACTGAAGTACCGATCTGGTGTACAAAGAGGTTTCTTAATTAAAGTAAATATTATCAGTTACGAACAAAACTCGCGAGCAAAGCCGCGGGGGACTGCTAGTACCTAATAGATACATTCAAAGAACTTTAAATAAAAACAATACCTAATAGAGTCATTCAAATAACTTTAAATGAAAATAATACCTATTATTGAGACATTCAAAGAACTTTCATTTAAACTTTTATTACATAACGGTTTGGAAAATTTTTTAATTGTATATTACTTGCAGCACCACAAATTGCGAAATAAAATTAAATTACAATTCTTATATAATTTGTTATCTGAAATTTATTAGGAAAAACATCTATCACAGTTGTTTGACTTATTCGGCCAAAGACGGTTCTCATAATACGACGATCATTGCTCGAATCGAGAACATGCATTTCAGTGTGATAAGTTGAATAAGATAAATAAATCTCACTATATCTATTAACGCACGCAAAAACATTGAAGTAGTTTAATAAATATGGAAACAAACGTGGCGAGCACTGGCATTTTAAGGCTGCCAGAGATAGATAATAAATACTTTGGCGACAAACTTCGCGATAACATATCTTCCGCACCTGGTAAAAAATTTAAGCCTTCTAGTGTTGGGAAATGTTTAGTTTCGGCTAACTGAATAATAATAAAATGGCCACGGGTGTTCACTAGATTTTTCTTTGACTATTTCTTACCCTTATTTAATAATGTAATAAGTGTGATATATGAAGCTTGAAGTAAGATACACTTGCCTAACATATTGCACGTAATACAATGCATATTCCCAATTTTAGCAAACTTCGTTGTTTATGATGCAGTGTTATACAAACCGTCATCGTGACATTATACCACCGTAAATGGTGCTCTTTATTAGCCACCTCCTGATAAGTTCATAAACTTATCGTGAAATGTGTCACAGGACATAATTAAATTTATCATGCAACGTGCAAAACCATTTCACGTTTGTCTATTATGTCAAAGTTATAATTACAATTATAATGATTGCTGATTCAGTTTTTAGCTTACTTACATTTCGCTGTATGCTACATGGATTGTTAACAGCTGTGACGCGTTAATTTGCCTTGGGAGCACCTTGAAAGTTGCGTCAATGTGTATTCTTCGACAAGACTGCAATTTCTTTCCAAGGAATGGCGATATGAAAATGACTCACTGACAATTGCGTCCATCCAAGAAAGCTTGGTTGAATCTGTTTTGATGTTCTACATTTACATTTGGTGCAATCATAAATGCGTTGTCCTCCAAAATCCTTGTCAAATCTTCTAAGTTATGAGGTAGTGGTGAGTAGCGGCACCTCCTGGCTCTCAACATCGTAGACTCAACTGAAGGGAATCCCACTTCGACACTTGCACGGGGGTACCTGTAAGAAAATTGTTATTAGACGTTTGTTAGGATCACAGAGCACTGTCATTCTTCCTTGACACTGCGTCCCTTCTTTAATATTTAAGTAATATCAATGGGCGAAACCCCTGTTGCGGCACCGCTTAAGGAAACGTCTCTATCTCAGCCGCTAAAGACATTGCAAGACCTTAATCCGATAAATGTAAGGCATGTTTACGCGAATAAAAATAGTTTCCGCCAAAATGCAGTACAATTACCAGTGGAATTAAAGTATCTACCTAAACGCATATTGCGTTTATTAACACAACAAGTCTTTAAATTTCTTTTTCATATAACCTCCACTTTTAAATACGGAATTTGATACTGGTATGTAGAAATTTTTACTACTTAAGTAGGCCTAAACATAAAGGTATCTGCATGTAATAGTTTTGCATTCTGCTGATAAAAATTGCATGACATGTGAATAGTGCAGTCAGACGTTGAAGATAGTGAATATTCAGATTGAAAAGGTTTCATTTCGTTCTATTTTTATGCTGAATATTGTGCTAAATCCCTACAAAAAGCCACAGTCGGGAAAATTGTAGCCTACATAACTTATTAATAGTGTGAAAGCACAATATTCTGTTTGTTTCGATAACGCTTGTTTATAAAGGACAGAAAGGTAGCAGAAATCTGGAAAACTTGTTATATTATTTTTTATGCCGTAAAGCATATTAAATCCTCAACGTAATCAAAAATTAGGAAATAAAGCGGAACGCTTCAAAAGTTGAGGAATTATAGGCCTATACTGTGGTAGGATTGAACATTTCAGAAAAAATATTAAAAGCTGAAAAGGTGTCTGTTCATTTTGTTATGAACCACGTAACCCTGATTCTAACACAACAATCAGTAACCAGGCAACCCGGCCAGGAATTCCAAAACATTAAACATAAGTTGCTGCAAACTGCAAGGCAAAACTCCTCACTCCAACAGCGGTACGAGTTGCCACACAGGGCGCGATAAAGAGGCGTGTCACGCTACCTACGAGGTCTGTCTGCCCCATATCGTCACCAGGACCACTTCACTACAAAGATGCATCACGACGTCCACATCTACGACGTGCAGATCTCCGTGGACGTTTCCTTACATCAGCCTAGGCATCATTAACAAGGTGGGACTGTTATCGTCATAACTAAATTGAGTGGCTCATAAGTATTATTGAATGTATAATTATATATCTAACTATTCATGCATGCCTCCGTAAAGAACATCGTAAATGTAATGAAATAGTTGTTTATATTGTAAATTAAAGCCGATATTTAGACTGCGAGTCTCGCTTATATTAAAAGAATCCCTCATTTAAACAAGTTATAAAATACTGTACGTTTTACGTAAAGTATCCAAACAAACGAAATGGAGTGTAGTTTCTAAAAGCGTAACAAATTGCCAAAATATTTACATCCTAAATGTTCATCGAAATCTACAGTGAGGAAATTGTACCGGAAGTTTCCCAAACTGGTAAAAATAATGCTTTAGGTGACTAAAATAGGTAGTTAAAAACTGCAAGACGATGTATTGGAGAGTCATTATTATTATTTTTTAACATTGTGTTACTTACCACAACTTAAATGCACTAAAATACATGTCGGGTAAAATGGTAGAGAATGCACACGGTAGAAAATACTTACATTAAGAGACTCAAAATTTTGTGTTGGCACTCATTTTTAAGGTTCTTGTAGAGGTGGGTTGCGTTTGTGTGTGAGAGCCATAAATTCAATTGAGCGTTAAGGATGTCAATGGCTGGCGCATGTAACGAACGCGCCTGCCACGCAACAGACGTGCTGAACTTAACTATTAATCATTATCTACGGGCCATGAAGCCGTGATGGGTGATTTTATTCGTGGGAAGTATGGTTTAATGTAATATCGCATAAACCACATGGCGATTTTCGAATTCGGTTTTTATTTATCTAGATACGGCAGTGAGAAAGCCGTGTTTAACTATTTCGAGGGGTTTGAAAATCATATTTAGGGCCTGTATTACCACCTTCGAATAAAAATGCCGAATTACTATCACCCGAATATGCTATTCGGGGAATAATTAAACACTAGTGTATTACCTACAACCTCTGAATAGCAACCGAATAGTTATTCGGCATTTATTCAGTAGTGGTTGGTTTGTTTTATCTTAGGTTGGTACTAAAATTCTAGATAACTGCATGTCGTTCGGTAAAAATTAGCTTTGTGAGGTTGGTGAATCTAAGCAGACGCGAAATTATTTAAAAAGAAAAGACGTTGACTTTGCCAATGTTACAAGTCATGCTGATTTACATGTTAAGATGAGAAATAAGTGAATTATCATCTCATATTGATATAATACGAACCATTATGACTGTAATATCAAATAAAAATACACGATGTAATATATATTTTTTAAAAATGTAGTTTAAAATACACCAATAGATAGCACTACACTTTAAATTAAATTGCGCATAAAAAACTGAACGCGATATATTTTAAAGTATAGAAATACAATGCAAACACCAAACTTTGAATTTTTAAAATATTTAAATAAAACGGTGTGTACAATATAATGTTTAAATAATATAAGTTTTACTCTATCATATTACCAATATATTTTCAATATCAAATGTCGGAAACTTTGCATTGATAGCAGACGTATTTCGACAAAGTAAGTTACGTAATAAATCTTAAAACTTATGCTACTGTTCGATGAACGTAAATAATTGTTTAAATACTGGAAGACAGTTTTCATTGTTCAAGGCATTTGATTCAATAATATTTAATTTAATATTAATATTTAATTTAATTTTTGAAGCTGCACATTTCAAATAAACATATATGTGCTGCCAAATCCAATTAATTAAATTGCAAGAAACTGCGGCAAATACGATATATGTTCGTGGGGGCTATAGACGAAAGATGATCATTTATGAACAATATTAAAATTAAAAACTTTTTATATTATTATCTACCTCCAGAGTTCAAGAAAAAGTGGTAAATACTGGCCATGGGCGTACCTCAGAATTAGTATTATTTTCAATCAATATTAGTAAATCTGGATTTGACATGAATCCTAACCTCAACATGCCTTTGTGTTGAAAAAAAATGGCCGCCATTCTATAACTATTCGCCGAATAAGAGGCTATTGGCTCGTCTGAGCACCAAATAGTTTATTCAGTAAATAGGCACCCGAATAGCACTATTCGGGAGTTGTAATACGCTCTTATTCGCTATCCAGGGAATCAATTTTATTCAGGGCTTTATTCGAAGGTGGTAATACAGGCCCTTACAATACGTAATCATAATTTTTAAACTGATAAAAACGTTTTTTGAAGCGCGTGTTCTTTTCGTAGACATACACACGTCATGCGTGCTGCGTAATTTCCTCAAAAAAATGATTAATTGCGACAGGTGTAATTTGTTTTGTGCGCAGGTAAATATGAACCTTAAAATTTTAAGACCTTGTATTATGCCAACACAATTCTCATTCGTTAAAAATAGTACAGGATATTTAAAATCTTATGAATTGTGAGTTCGCGCTCTCGCTCTCGCGCTCTCTCTCTCTCTCTCTCTCTCTCTATATATATATATATATATATATATACATATATATATATGTATATATATACATATATATATATATACATATATATATGTATGTTTCTTAAATAGGGGGACAAACTTCGCATGCGTGTTCCTCTCGAAAAAAAGAAGACGAAAACATAGTATACACTATCCATCTAAATGTAATATGAAGGGAGTTACGAGCCCCCAAATATGAAATTTGAAAACCGTACTTTCCCAAAATATCGGGAACTAATTGACATAACATTACAATATTTTCAGCATTGCTTAATGCTATTAGGATCTTCAAACCAGCAGCAAAGACTGGTTATGAAAATAGCGGGAGTGGCTACCCTCTAATTGTATACAACTTTGTCAACGTCAGGATATGTGAACAATTTAAGACGGTGTATTGTGTAATCAGACCTGTGTGACGAAAAATGTCCTCTTGTTGCAACTGTCTAGGACCTATCGTTTTCGCGTGAAACGCACACAAAGGTTCGGTTGCTGCTACAGAGGGCCAGGAAGGAACTGTTGGAAACGGAGGTACTGTATTGTTTGAGACGTACGACATAAGAGTGTGAACATGAGTGGACATTTCTGTAACTTACAGTTTTATCATTGTTCACATATCATTTTGCAGAGTATTTCCTGAAACATTGTCATTATTCCGATACCTTGCATAAATACCATTTACATACTGCGTCAATTTGTGATTCATTATATTCGTACTTGTCTGAAAAATGATACACTACTTGACAGAAACAAACAATATCTTCAGCATTGCTCATGGGGTTTTCAACCCTCCCGCAATAGCTGGTTGATATCTACCAGCCATACCACAATACGTAGTAGGGGTGGCTACCCTCTAATGACATAGAAAGTTGTTACCATCGGGATATTTGAACATTTGGAGATGATTTATTAAGAAATTAGGCAATTCATAAGACATACTACTACTACTACATTATCGTATTTTTATTCACAAGTGACTAATTAATTATACGTGTGAATAGAACTGGAAGGAACTGTGGTCAAGTGGCGATATTCTGTGGCAGTCGTGTAGGGTTTGCTGTTAATATTAATTACAGGAGTCGATGTATACGTCACTATAGTAGTAGTGTTGCTGTCAAAAAAGAAATATCAGTACTTGACCATCCTTTTTATAACTTCACTTGGCTGTTTATATGAGCAATGTAAAATAAAACCTGGTAAATAAAGCTTAACATTAACATTTCAGTATGTATCTTTATTATAAAGTCTAAGTATAATTTACTACGACAAAATTATTTTCTGTTAGAGCATTTATAATAAATAACAGAAGACGGTAATTACTATTCTCCAGTCAATAAAAAAATTACCTTATATTTGAGGAAAATATATATTTTGTGGTCTCCTTTACCCTATACACGATATAAAATTAAATTTGGTTCCCCTATGTAGGAAAAACAACGTATGAACATAAAAACACAGTGCAGATAATTACCTACATGTGCCTCAGTTAAAACATTTTGTCTTCAATAATATTCAATATAAACTATATTACTTATTTCTGTATTAGCGATCAGTATGGATGAGATATAGGTTATGGCTGTACGGTCACGTTATAGGTTATGGTATGTGTACATTAACTGAGCTTTAAGTTTATCTTTGCACGTATTTCTTATACTGTGTGCAGGCTTTATATTAGTTAAAAATATATTTTGTCTCTTGAAACTGTGGGCATGGCATTGTTTCTATCGATATTTACTTTAAATACGCACGTTGTCGGCCTCTTGACACGCTAAAATACCGCGTCAGTGTATTGACGGTCACGTCGTTCATCTGAAACGTTTTGACGGGCAACAAACAGAACCGTGCTTGCTTTTTTGACGAAGCGTCTTTCCACCGACGCGCCGTTGTGACGACAGGGAGCAAACAGGAACCATGCTCGGCCTACTGGATCAGTACGTTACGCACACGCAGACACACCGTTCACGAATATCGTATTACTGTGTGAAGAATTGGTGATTCAAGTTCGATTATCTGGGATTTACCTGACAATCAATTGAAGTTTGTTTCTCTAGCTAAACGGTTTCCTGTAATATTAGAGATAACGATGCTATCTGAAGCAAAGAACAAACGTTCAAATGCAATGAGTGAAATTAAACGAAGAGTAGAAGCAGATGAAATTTTTAAATGTTTGTTGCAATCGGAGTTTAACATTAGAATTTATTGGTTTGTGGACGTACATCATTGCAAAACATGAGCAATGGCGTACGTCTACAAACCAATAAATTCTAATAGTAGAAGCTGAGTTTGGGGTAGACGTGAGTGATGGACAACTGTGGAGAAAACTTCAAAATATGAAATCACGACTGAAGAATAAAGCAGATGTCAATAAAACAGGAAATAAACGTGTTGAATTCAAAACATGGGAGAAAGATTTCCTGAGATTTGTTAAAGGCGATTCGAACCCCTCAATTGTTCGAATGACAGGTGGCTACTATATATTTATAAATTATTTGACGTTCTATATAATAATTGGGAGGAAATACAAATTTGTATATTTATTGCAAATAACTAAAACGTTGTATTACTTCAACTAGTAAAAGCTTATATTAATGAATGTTACCGTGTGTATATATACACATATATACAGGGTGAGTCATCAGCTCTGCGACAAACTGTGACAGGATGTTCCTTGCAAAATAACAGTTAGAAAATGTCTGGCAACGAATGCCTGGAAACCACTCCTAAGGGCAGGAAACCCCTGTGAAGATGGGGTTGCAAGTATGGTTTTTATTGAATTTGACGGGAACCATTTGATACTAAGGGATGAAAATTTGTAG
>PNEQ01103512.1:0-20421 GCA_003012365.1 Medauroidea extradentata | reverse complement strand
GGGGCCGGTTATGGCCAGGATTGTTGTTGAGCGAGATGTGGGACTGATTGACAAGTTCAGAGGGATTGCAGAGGCACAGAGGGCTGACAGTATTTGGGGTGACATCATCGACATCTTGGAGGACCCGGGGCGTGATCTGTCGGAGCCTGTTAATAGTAAAGTGCTGGAGTGGTATTGTCTTAACGATGGAGTTCTATTTTGAAAAGCTGGGTTGGATATTAGAGGCTGGAGAGTGTGCGTGCCAATGGTGTGGGTGCAAGATCTGATAGCGCACGTCCACAAGCCCACGGGGCACTTCGGGAAAAAAAAAAACATTCTGGCTACTTCAGATGAGCTACTATTGGAGTGGCATGGCCAGGGATGTGAGACAAGTGGTCAGTTGCTGCGAGCTGTGCCAACGGGCTAAGTTTCCAAACCACACTTGGGAGGGGCCATGGCACGCCATCATCCCAGATGGTCCGCTGGATCTTGTGGCCGTGGATTTGTATGGGCCTCTGCCGAAGTCGAGGGGGGGTGTCAGGTATTTGTTGGTGGTGCTAGACGTATTCACTAAGCTAGTCAAGTGTTATCCACTTAAGAGATCCACCGCAGCGGCATGTGTGAGTAGACTATTAGAAGACCACTTTCCAAGATTTGGTAAGCCTAAGCGTGTCCTTAGCGACCACGGGACGCAGTTCACGGCAGACATGTGGCGATGGGAGCTATTGTGGGCAAACATAGATGTAGTCTACTCCTCTATCCGCCACCCGCAAAGCAACCCGGTGGAACGGTGCATGCGCGAGATTGGGCGCCTGTTGAGGACCTATTGCCACAAACGGCACAGTGGTTGGGCAGAGGCAGTGCCTGTGATGAATGAGTTCCTGAACCTTCATGTGCATAGTAGCACAGGGTTTGCACCCCTGGAGCTAACGGGAGAAAGTGTGGTGCGAGAGCCGCTGGCAGCAAGCCTTAACTTTCCGCCTGAGACTCCGCTTACAGAGGCAGAAAACGTGGCATGTGTGCGGGAGAAGTTGAAGTCTGAGGCCGAGCGTAGGAATAAGCGCCAGAAGTTGTCGCAACACCTTTTTCACGTCGGGGACAAGGTTTTGCTACGAGTGGTGGAACGCAGCCAATTCATAAGCGGGGAGACAAAAAATAGTTTCTGCTCTTTGACGGCCCGTACGTAATATCAAGGTCGGTAGGCCCGAACGTGTGGGAATTAAGTCGTCTGACCGGCGAGGGAAGAGTAAAGGGGGTGTATAATTCGCACCTGTTAAAATCATTTAAGTGCTGCGCTGAAGGTGACGAGGGCCTAGGAGAAGGGGAGGGCCCGCAATAAGTGGACATCAGCATGTGGTGTAGGTAGAGAGATTGAGGGGTGCAGACGATGCTCACAAAAAAAAACGTGGTGCATGCAGGCGAACACGTCACAGTGCTTGATAAGAGGAATCCGGGGCACGTCAGTGTGAGAGGAGTTTGGGACACACAGTTGTTCTCTTTGTTGTTTTTGTGTATTCTGCCTCTGTTTATTTATTAAGTTTGTGTATATTTTGTGAAAGACATGTATAGTCATAGTTAGCCGAGCCTCGGAGTAGTGAGGTAGCCCGGATTGTCCCAGTGGACCGGTCCGTACAGAAACAGATGCAGGATCCACAACCATGTACAGACATCACCGGCTGGACTTTACTAAACTAAAAAAAAAAATTCGCCAAGCTCCGTTTTGATCAAAATTTTCTGGGGGGTTGTGAGGTATTTGGCCATCCTCCCCCACCTTATTTTTTCTGAACCTATATGTATATATTTTTTTCTCCTTTTTTTCTCACATTGATGTCCACCCGGAGTCTGTACAGGTGCCCAGACCCCGGCATGCTAAGCTAGGTGTTCGATGGTAAGTTAGGGTATAAGTCGCCCAAGTAAGTGGAGAACCAGGCCTATATTGGCAATTTGTAATAAGAATGTGTATAGGCTAGGTGGATTGAAAACCTGAAATTTATTACATGCACGAACTGAGGGACTGCATTCCTTTTTTTTTTTTATTACCGTGAAGATTACACATGAACATAAACTTCAATTTAGTATTAAGGGCTCCTTTCTGTAATATTATGTAATTTTGTGTCACTGATGTAATTCTGTTATCATGGGACGTATCTCCTCTGCTAAAATTTAGAAGTAATATTTTTTTATGTTAGAAGTGTATCCAGACAATTTCATGTTAATTTGATCTAAGTATGTACTCGAGAGTTTGTGAGCACCCTGTATGGTGGTGGCAGGCAAGATACAAAGTAAATAGGTAATTTATATGTAAGTAGTTTACCCTTTGTTGACATATTTATTAAATTTGACAATGAAGTGTGCCGAGTTGGGTGTTATATTTTGGTCTGGATACACTAGCAGGAATTAAATTCATTTTTTTTTTGTGTTCTGAAGATCGCCATGTTGGAAGCGTAACTTCCGGCGACGAGAAGGGAGGTGAGGGAGGCATTTTGCTCGGCCTTATCAGCGTGGGCACGCTGGAGGTCGGACGTCTCTGCGAGGCGCAGAGAGTTTTGTTATCGTTTTTCGGGCTGAGTCAAGTGTTGGACCCGTGTGCACCCCCCGCACAGTGGGGCGGCAGTATTATTATTATTTCTTCTTTTAACAGCAGAGAGTTTATTTTTGTGTGGCAGAGACTTTATTCTTTTTGTTTGTAATCAAGTTGAGCACGTGGTCGTGTACTGTAATCTCGTGTGCATTAAACGGCAGTGTTAAATTCAACATCGTTGTTGCTGTCATTTTATCAATTTATTTACGCGCCACCTACGAACCACCCCCTTCATTGAGATAAAAAGCCTCTGCCTACTGCTGAGAACCGCACACACGAGTGTGGTTGCCGAGCGGTTATCTGCTTGGGAGGAGTGGCACCACAGTACCTCACTCACGGCTTGTATTTCTAAGTCACTACGTTACTTCTGTGAACAATACCATGCCTGACTTGCATGAACTAAATAAATATGAAACCAAAGATAGATGTTTAGGCAACTTAAATCAGACTGTCAGATGGTAATAACATTGAGGTGTGCATACTTGTAGTTATATTCATGAAATGCTACTCATCAAGAAGGTCCATGCAATAAGAACACGTCTAAAGTAGTAGTTCTTTGCGTAAATATCCAAGGTAATAAATCTTTAAATTAGGTAGGTTCATGTGTTTAGTATGTCACAATTCCCGGCCCCTTTGTCTGTGTATCTGAAGTCCCAAGGTTTTATTTAGAATTTTGTAGTTAAAAATTTGAATTTAATTTGATCAAAAATTATTATTATGTTTATGTATCTATGTTTCAGACCTAACACAAGAAACGCTGGACAGTTACAACACCTACCCTGAACAGCTCGTACCAAGAGATCTGCACCTTATAAACGGGTCAGCGGAATATATTGAACTAGGGGCAAAAATAAAAAGTTTCTACTTTGGAAACAAAAGTATCAGTACTGATACACTGGAACAGCTAACTGATGTGAGTAAAGACATTTCATCTAGAGAATTCAATAAGTTGTGTGTGTACGTCTGCTTGTATTTGTGTGTTAGTATACATCTCTATGAAAGTGTAAGTTAATATGTGTATAGGTGGTTTGGGATACAGTGAACACTTTTGAAACCCTGTTACTTATTTCCTTTCAGATAATTTACAGTTCCCTGCCACTTTTTAACATAATCAAAGCTGGCTAAATAACAGAGTACCCAGATTGTGCTGCTGTACTCAAAAGTTAACGACTGAGGTCATAATAAAAATAATTTTTTAATAATTATTCTAGACAACTTGTCTTCAAACTAACAACCTATAGTGGTGCATGTGCATGTTAAAGAGAAATGAAGATCTATTATGATGAGGTGGCACAATTCTAAGGGAGGGAAAAGGAAGTTACCACAAGAAAATCTGCTGGGCAATGGCAACGACCACTACGTGTCTCACACGTGTAATATATTGGGTTGACTACAACTGGAGTTGAACCTGTATCATGTTGGCAAGCACTCTACCTGCTGCCACCTTTCTTTTGGCGTCCTCAGGAGGTCAAGTAGTGGCGGCCCACTGCACAGTTGTTAAGTTGCAACGTTTCTCTGTAGTACCTACTTATATGTCACATAGTAAATTTAATACTCCTAGTGACAGTTCTGAAAACTAATCCCATTCATCCACTTAACTGCAACAACTACACTAGTTGACTTTCGTGACCATATTGCACCATGCATCATACATAGTTACTTGCCAACAGCAGCTGTATATTCCAGACGTATATGGCAGATAAATTACAAGTGAGGCTGCGGAATGTTTTAAAAATAGCTGTAAGTTTATCCAAATATAACTTTTTTGCACCTAAATGAGATTTTTTTTTTAGTTTCCTAGAACTGAAGTCAAAATAAGTAGTTATTAGTTCAATTTTCCCTTAAGAAGAATTGATCCCTGTCCACTCTGTTTTATGTTACATATCTCATAAATCAATAATTAGAGATTGTTTTAAATTATTCAGATCAACAAAGCACAGGTAATAGCATATTACAACCAGAAGTACCATGATGAAACAGCTACGTGGTTCCTATAATTTGTACAATTACGACAACTGCAGCAGAGATTGCTACTAGTCTCAAAATTTACAAATCCAATCCCATGCACTAGGGGATACGGGAAAAGCACTACTTTTAACTGAAATACAACATTTTTGATTTATGGGCATTGGCCTAGGTTAAATGGTTCAATAATGGCTTTACAAGAAAAATTAAATTAGGATAGTTTAGTTTGTATTTTACTATAGCGGCTTGTCTATAGCAAAAGCCAGACTTTCACCACATTTTTCCACATATTTAAACCCAAGAGGGCATCGTTAAGCTCTGAAAAACACTACACCCGACAACCAACTGGCCTGCCGCATCAATGAATATAATTCAGAAAAACATCTACGCTGAAGTCTGAAAAAATGGGTAGAAGTTATAGTTGCTGGCATTGCTGGTGCAGGTTATATCATGCTGTGTTTCACTGAAGAGCTGCTGCCACGGCGACTGTCAATACTAACATGCCAGACACTACATTTTCTGAGGCAGGCATGGTCACACCACATCCAATCAAAACACTGCATGACTCAGCAACAAGTATTCCCACATTAAAAAAAAATCATTATACTCTCACACCATAAGTGTATCTATATAAACTATGACTTACAATTTAGTGAAAAGATTTTAGAACCTTCTAAAACCCCTAACTGTATTAAAAATATGAAAACAAACCTTGTAAAACCACAATATTGCCTGAATCTGAGATTCCTGTGGATGATGATTAAATGGGTGTTCTGCTAGAAGGCAGGTATTAGAACCCCACAGGGTGCTGGGTGATGAAACCCATGACACCCTCCGAGGCCGACTAGGCAAGGTAATTCTGCGGTGGATCGCCATTGCCTTCCACAGACTAGAGATGATACAACACAACACCCAGTCATGAACCTGGAGAGGTAACTATAAATACTGACCTCCCTAGCCAGTAATTGAACCCACTGCCATTGGCCTAGCAGCCATGAGTCACGGAGGTCAGACATTTCTATGTACTTAACTCTGTAAAACAATTTTGAAAAGGAATAAAATAATTAATACTATCAAGACTAATTAAATTAATTAAGTCATCCAACCGCTTCTTTAGCAGACCTCTGTGAGTATCCAATCAGACGTCTGCTCTCGGGATGTGACAGCTTGTATATATTTATTTACTTTATTTAGCACTGATTTGTTACAAGTAGGTTAAAGTTAACAGACACACATGAATACAAATATAAAAAAAAAAAAAACAATTAAAGTTAAAACTTTGCAAACAAAAGACCCTTATAGAATATTTGAGGAGCAAACTTTCAAAACCAGACATGTCCACCTCATCTAGCTGTAGAAAAAAGTAAATAAACAATATATTTTATAGCACTAACTGAGAATAAACATACTCATTTCAATAAGATTTTTTTTTTATGGAGTTTGAGTTCATACTCGTATGTAACACATCTTATTTATTTACAAAGTGTATTTTACTAATTTTCTGGATTTTGGACACATCTGGTTTTGAATGTTTGCTCCTTATTTATTAAAAAAAAGTCCAAACATTCTGAAAAGCACTGTAATGTTTTCAATATTTAAAAAAAAAAACATTTTTTTAAATCTCGATTACTAACTTGTGTGTTTACTGAAAACATTACTGTTCACAGCTCATCTCTGATACCTTCATGACATACAATGTTTATAGAAGTGCTATGTTTCATCTGAACTATGGTTCATCACCTGTTTACATGTATGAGTTTACATACCAAGGAACATTTGCAAACTATTCAGGAAACACATTACTCAAAGGTAAGTTTATTTATTAATTTATATTTCAGAAGAGATTGTTTTTTGAAGTGATGTTCAATTTGTCATAGACTACATTACACTATACTGTAGTTCTCTGAGAGTACTTGTCACATAGTTCATTACAGTACACTTCAGTTCTTTGTGGGTACTGTCTGATAAATAAGCAAGTATTTGTCACTGCATCAACTCAAAAATTTTATTCCTAACTACGGTGGTAAAACACAGTACCCAGATCTGGGTGAAACTGGATTCAATACTTCATCCCCCATTTCTGATTACGGTATTCTGATAACATTCCACACCAAGGCTGGTATTATTTGTCTGTACAGGAAATAGTTTTCCCTTCCTATTCTCAATTCTCTAAGCCATTGGTTCCATCTCTAACAGCCTCGCTGATGATAACAAATTAATCTGTACTAGAATTAGTTACGAGCTCAGCACGGTAAGCTGATACTTTTAGAAACATGCTATTGAAAAAAATCACTACAAATACTTCCACCAGTACCACACAACAATATAAGCAAATAAATAAGCAAAATGGTAAAAAATTTATTTAAGACAAATGGTAGTTAGAATTTTGGGTGTCATATATGCCGTTTACTACGTTCACTGTAATACATGTTAAGTGTAAATATAAATTTTATTACATTTGTGGAAAAAAAAAACATATTTACAGTACGTACAATAGTACTACCCTCAACACTTTTAAATATTTTAGCAGTTTTACATCATTTACCCTGATGGCAGCTGCAATGAATGCTGAAACGTCGCAAGACAGTCTTTCGACACTGCTCACACCCAGAAGCCAAGGTGATGTAGTATTTTAAGCCTTAAACACATGGCATAGTGAACACCTGATAACTGGAAATAATTGGGGAAGACGAGTTGTCCACCTTATAAGCAGGAATAGCAAAATGTCTACATAAATAAAATTCATGTACAGGCAGGCACAACGTTACATAAGGTGCAACTTACGAAAATCCGCAATCATGCAATTTTTTGACTAAGATGTCCTGACGTGATAACGCACGAGATGAGGTGGCGGCTTATAACAAAACAGCGCACATGGCACATATATTACACTTGCTTTCTCTCTCCCTCTCTACTCTCAGTGTTTGTTGAATACCGCAGCTGCAGACAGCAGTATCAATATCTAGTGTGAAGCGAAAGTGTCTATAGGGTGTACGACCACAGTATTGGGTGTTCACCATTGAAATGTTATCAAATGCCAAAAGTCATGTTAACAAATTTTTTTCAAAACAAGGTATTACATACATAGTTTTAACAAAATCAACAAAAATTATGTTAGTTGTGTAATTAGCTAAAACCATAGTATTTTCTGTATTGAAAAAAATTGGCCAACATGGTTAAAATCATTTTAAACCAAACCGCCAAGCAGACTTTTATCTGATCTTGTTTAGGCTGAAAAAATTATTATCGCATGGACAGTAGAAGCATGAGAGAAAGCTCACAGATAGCATTGGGGAGTATAAAGATTCAAGAAGCGTGCAAATCTTCACACACAACAACCAGATTACAGGAGAACTGACAAGTTTAGAAACAGGTGCGGCAAACACAATTCCTGAACTCGTAGCAAAAAGTGTATATTTGCCTAAGCAAATATTTAATGTCGATGAAACTGCTCTGTTCTGGAAGACATTCATTTCAAAGAAATAAAAATTTATACCTACATTCAAGGTCGCAAAAAGATTGTATCACTAATGCATCCGAAGACTTAAAAAAACTTAAATCATTTTCAATTTATTATTCCCGGAACCCGTGGGTGTTTAAGAAAGTTGACCCAAGTAAGCTGCCTGTAATCTGTAAATCTAATGCCAAGATCAGGCTTACACATGCGCTGTTTGGAGATTGGTTCAATAATAATGTTTTTTATCACATAAACTGATATTATGAAAATAAAATTATATTGCTGGTTCTCCTGTATAATGCACCAGGCCACCCAGAAAAAAAAATATGACTTTTATCTTAAAGCATGTAGGTTACTTAGTAAACATATTACCCAAACATTTATATTTTTTTGTCGAGTCTCCTGGGGGAGGGCCGACTTGGCCCATGTGCAGATTGTTATCCTGCTGTCACTTGCACCCCCACATTTCACAGCGCTAATTTTAATTTTAAATAAATGTGTCTTTCACGCGAGTGTTTACAATATTATTTTCATTGTAAATATGTCTTATTTATTGCCTTTAGATTCTGCAAACAGACTAATTGTTTCTAAACATTACACTCCAAAAAAACATTTGTTTCTTTTGAAGTTATATTTAAGAACAGTACACATGATTGACTTACAGAAAATAGACTTATGTATCGGACTGCGTGCGCCTTATTTTTAACCTTAAAAGAAAGGACCACGTCAGTAAATATAGATACAAAATTTCATGGTTTGATATGAAGAATCGACGTACTTTTCATAAGATTTTCTTGCTCAAAAAACTCTTCTTAACAGATAACCCTCAATACCTTTTATGTCGTTTTTTTATCACCACCTACTCTAAACACACATTCTTTTAATCAACAAAAACTTCTGCTTCCCAAACACACATCTTTCTTTGCTTCCTCTTTCACAGTTACAGCTACTAAAATCTGGAATTCTTTACCACAGGAAGCGAGGAATACTAAATCAACTCATTTGTTTAAAAAATTATGCCAAAACAATCTGTCAAAGCTGTAAGTCCACTAATTGAGAATGGTTTTAAAAGAGTTTCAAAGGAACAATCCCTATAGTAAAAGCTACTTAAAAATAGAAGGCTCTGTATATAGGCCTATATATTTCTCTCTCTCTCTCTAGGAAACTATTTCGTTTGAAAAAAATTATTTCTGTCAACCTTTAGGCCTATGAAATATGCGACTGTAATGAATGCACATTTGCGTTTATGTATATAACCATGTTAATCAGCCTGTATGAGTGTGTGGATCCGTCTGTGTGTGCATAAACTGACTTTGTGTGAGAATATGATTTTAGGTGTTCAACTTATTACAGATTGTAATTTTATATTTTTTATGTGTAAATTTGTGTATGTATGTAAGAGTATATATGTGAACGTATGTGTGTTTGGTATGTATGTGTGTGTATGTCTGTATGTTTATATATGTGCATATGCATGTTTATCTGAAAACATATATATTTCAATAATAGTTGATGTTAGATGTAGTTTAGTTTACTTGATCATAACTACTTAACATTATTGTTTTTTTTTTTTTTTTTTACTTTTTTATCTTAGATGCATACTGTACTGTTACTTTATCGTTTCATTTTTTTTTTCTCCCTATTGTCATGGTAGAAGTACTACAGGAATTCTTGTTACATTACTATAACAAATATCATCATAATGTTTAATGTATGCAATTTTAAGTACAATTTATTTCCCATTGTTTGTGGTTAAGTGTACGAGAAGGCGACAATGCCTTAACTTCGCCACAGTGAAAATAAAGACGATTTATTATTATTATTAATCTTTGCATAACTCTGCACCTTACTGCGTATTACATAAACTATTATCACAGATCTGTAGTGTGTTTCACATGAAATCTAAAGATAGTATTGCAAACTGAACTCATCATGGTGCCAGGTATCATTTAAACTTAGGCTGTAGTGAGACGTGTGTCATATACAGTACATCCTTCTACTGCATCGCATCTACAAGGTCACAGACACTCTTAGAAAATCATGTGATCAGTGTGGTGCGCAATATAAGCAAGAGTACAATTCATTTCAATCTTAAGTTACCCAAAACTCTTTATGTGGAACACATCTTACACCCCAGTTTGAGGTGTATGGCTTGTGCCATGTAGCAACCATCTACCTAGCCTTATCAAAACAATACAATACTATGCCAAAAGAGAACACAGAGGCAAGGCAACCACACATGTTGCAATGCTGCTGCTGAATCCTCAATCTTTACTCAATTTATACATGCAGCCTGTGATACCTGCGTAATAGGTATCCTTCTGGTAAAAATTTATCAGTTCAAGAACTATATACAAAATCCTCATGGCTCTATGTGGACCAGTATTTCAGTTTATATAGTATAGATTTGCCTGATTATTACATTTTTCTCTTGTGAAATATGTGTGGCAGCTCAACTATGTTGATCTTTATTACTTCCTAACTTCCTGGAAAAACAAGGGTTCTGTAATCCTGTTTACAGACACTCCTCTCAGAAGAGAAATGTCAAAATCAGGCAAACATATGCTGTACAAACTACATATCACTTAAGCAACTGAATGACTCGCCAAAGGGACATGCATAAGCTCCTCTATAAGATCTTTATATGGACTGTAGGTTGCAGTAAGGCAGTTCACTTGGGGCTGGTGTACTTGGCGACTAGCCTCTGCTGTGATGTTCTCAAAACTGTCGTTTACAAGATGTTCGTGACATTCGTGGCTTTAGACGATGTGCAAGTGTCTGAGTGAACCTGCGACAACTTTGTAACCGTAGATTGAATAGCTTTCATTCCTCTTTCACTTCTTGTCCCACTATAATGTTTTTTTCTGGACCTTGCCTGCTTTCTTGACTGCCTTGCTAAGACAAGATGCTGATGTTCTGTGCCGAGCTACTGTTACTCCGCATAAACATTCTCTTAGTTGGCTTTGTCTGATACTCTAATTAATGTAAATTAATGTCTTAAATATTTTGACCAGTGTACTTCCAGATAAATGCTGGGATGGTTCCACTATCAGCCATGGCAAATGCCTTCCCCTTTCCTTGCCTGAAATAGTTCATTTGTCATGGCCTCACAGTTAGGGCAGACAACAGAAATTTCTGGGCCTGGTACAAGTACAATTTATGTTTAAGTATCTGATTATGGGGCCCTCTTTAGCTCGGGGTCCGGTAAAGCTGTACCATTTGACAACCTCATCGCCGGTGTTGCTAGCAGTCAATGAGATGCTAAAGCCCTACTCACAGACTTTTCACTTTGTAAACTGTTACCACAAACATTTAATAAAAATAATTGCCTAAGGCATTGTTGTGCAAGTTACCAGTGGTTAAGTCATTTTTTAAATACTGCTCAACAGCAAGAATGGATCCGAAAATGTTTTCTCCTTGCAGGTCCAGCCCACGGAGAAGATGTGAACTACTTGTTCAGCAATGTAGTGCCTTACAAACCAGACAGAAACGACTTTACTCTTATCAAACACTTCTGCAACATGTGGGTCGACTATGCTCAGTCTGGGTAAGCAGTCACTGACCATGGTTAATAGTGTGATATGCTGTGAGAATAGTAGCTTGTTATTTTTTCAATATCAGTAAACTCCACTCTGACTGACCCACTGAAAATTCTGGTAAGTCACAACTAAATGTTTGTGATTCACCTGTATACAGTTAGATTATATCAATAAAATTGCCATTCTATTATTATAAACATGCAACATTATCTTGAGTGAGAGTGAGAGATTTTGGTCAGCGCTCAACATCAAGGCCTAGCACTGATGAGAGGTGACACGTGGCGAGTACTGAGCAGCATTGGAACGAAGGGGCGGGGGAAATGGGAGAGCCCCGAGAAAACCCGCCGACTAACTGCAACGTTCAGCACGTTGAAAATTGTGTTGGCCGCTAACACTTTCCCTGCTTTTCCACAGTCTTTAGCAACTACCAAAAATCGTAGAAAGTAATACTCTCTTTATGTGTGATTCTTGAAGTCGACAATCAGTAAACAATATGTGGGAGCTTAATAATTCAGAATACTGGTCCTTTGACTTTTTGGACAAGGCAGGTTTAAGGGTATGTTCGTGAGACTATAATTGAAAGAGACATGAAAGGAAAACTTGGTAATTTCTGTGAAAGCTAGTCTGTTTCCACCTTGGATACTATAAACCATCACTACCACTGACTTAAGAGATAGCTAAATAACCTATTATGAGCGTATACCTGCCATTTACTATTTTCTGTTTTATTCTGTTAATGGCGTAAAAGTGTTTCTATTTAAAGAAGGGATTAAAGGAAGGACAGGCCTAAGGCAAAACTATATTAGGTGACCTAATAGCCTATAAATGATTTATAACTTTATATTATGTACTGCGTAGTTTAATTGATAGAACTGTGTTGGACTTTACCAACGGACAAAAAACATTCTGGGCGGATGAGAAACTGTACACAAGATTTTATAAAAGAAAGACAGTAAGTGAAAAACCAGACTAAATACGTAAACACATATTTTTTCAAGTTCAGAGTACATTTTCATAACCAGCAAACATGCAAATGTTTACATTATTATGTACCAGCAGTCAGAGACCTGTCAAGAGACTGTTATATTGTCTTCTTTCAGAAACCCAAGCTTGCATGAGTCTGTGAAGTGGACTCCAATGACCAAGACAAACCACACCTACCTGCAGATAGACGTGGAACTGAGTCTACACCAGGACCCGCTGAAGGAGCGCATGGCATTCTGGGACGAAGTGTACAACACCTACAGGAAGTGAACACTCACATGAATTCTGTGATCAATAACGTTATTAAATTGCACCAAGAAATCAAACTCATTGGCATGTGTTTTATTAAAGTTACCAGAGCATGTTACAATACTGTACAACTGTTAGTAAATGATCAAAATGTGATCCTTTACATTCCTTCATTGCTCCATGTTCACATTTTATTACCCTCACCAACTCTCAACATCTCGCTGTCAAAGGGAATAGAAAGGTAAGATGTTGAATCAACGACTGGCTAACTCAATTCTGGATAAAATCTTAACTACTCATCATAATTTGTTTGGTTTTCTTGCTGAGCAGATAATTTATTAGCAGATGTATATTTATACAACAATATTTACCACTATGCTTTGCTTCTTGGTACAAAATTAAAAGCTGTTTTCAAACTATGCTGTCAGTTGTTTTTAAAATTTGATTATTGTAGATCTTTGGATATTCCTACAGTATATTGATGGTTATAAAATTTAAAAGGTTAAACTTTTATAGATTTTGTAGTTTGAAGCCTTTACTTTTTTAAAAAGCATTTTTATTCTTTCACTTAAAACAAAGTATAGTACTGAATAGTGTTGCATAAACAAATGTCCATTAATAAAATATGTACTTGACAAAAAGTCCCTTCATATTCTGATGAGTAACTCAGACTTTATTCTCAAATGAGTATTCCAGTCACTCTCTCGACATCTTAACTTCCCATTCATTCCATTTAAGTGAAGACCAACATTTCTCCTTTTCACTGTCGAAATCCTCCTTCAGTACATTTTTTTATTCATGCCATAAACACCATGATTTCATAATAATGTGAACTCTCATGGTCAAATAATAAAATTGGGTGAGTCCAACTTCCCCCTCCCCCTGTCAAAGTAAATTTTTTGGAGCTTTTAAACTATAAAATATCAAAAACATTCGTAGACCTTTTTCCCTCTGAATGAGCATTGCTCATCTGTTAAAAATGTTCCTTCTACAAACCTATTCATTCAAGAGCAGGTTTAATTTGTGCCCCAAGAGTCTTAATTTCGGTTGTCAGTGCCACGTATTACTGTAATATTACCACTATCACCGGGTGTCCTACAATAGGGCCTATATTACCAGAAAGTACTTTTTCTCTTTTAAAAATGTGTTGGCCAATTTTCAGCTTGAAAAGTTTTGTTCCAAAGGTGCAGTGATGTTTTATCTGGTACAACATTTACGAAATGAAAATGAGTGAATATTGTGCCTACGTGAAATAAATATCTCTACTACCACTCTTCTATCCACCATGTGTCAACACTACACTTTCCTATTATAATGCCAGCTCTTGACAATACAACAGCAGTCAAGAATGCCCAATTGGGATGACGTGAAAATAAATAGTTAGTCTATCAACAAAACAGAATACATAACAACCGAAGCTCTCCAAAAATTTTTATATAAAAGCATATTTAAGTTCCTTTTAAAAAATTTGATTATTCAGAATAAATAATTAATTCAACTATAACTATAATAACAATAGCAATTACAAATATCATAGTAATCATCAAAATAATTGTATAAAAAAACAATTATAGACAGGGAAAAAATATCATCATAATTCCAATATTGAGATGTCAGTTCCGAGAAACTTTCAATCGAGTCCTTGGGCTTTGTGTCATGTGTCTGCTCAACTGTGTACAGTAGCATTATTCTGTTAAAACAGACTAATAAAATCATTAGTGCCGTCTTTAGTTACTTTAGAATAAATGATAGTGGACCCATTTTCGTCAATCACCCAGTACTATTACAGATTGTGACTTCAAATAGTACGGTACATGAACAGCTAACAATTCAAATACGGTACATCCGCAATCTGCTACAGCCTCTATGTGAGACATCTTGTCAGGAACTTCAGGACTTGACTTGGCATGCCAACCTCACCCTGGAAGATCAATTCTTGTGTCCGTCCGAGCGTCGCATTAAGCACAAGACTAATTGGTGCCCTGGCATGTAGACGTCACCTCTACTTGACACTTTATTCACATGTCACTCAGCCTGAGAATACACCTTGACTAATTTTCCTCCAAGAGATATCTGACAAGTCAACATCTTCACATGTCAACCTGCCTCAAATGATGCCAAACGTAGGGCACCAAGTGGAAGGTTGGAATAAATGGAAATTACAATACTACACCATAGGACAACTAGAGGTTGTAGCATTGCAAGACAAGGGGTTTTTATTTACTGGTGAATTAATATTTTATGTAATCTTAATTTTATGACATAATATTTTAAAATGAACAACAAAGGTTTTCCACTTCCTGGGGGAGAATGGTCAGCCTGCGGGAGACAGCTATCAGTACAGGGAAAACAAAGGCCAGTGAGAAGTGGATCTGATGCTGAGAACATTGAGGGAGCAACACACCAGGAAACCGCAAGTTGAAATCATCATTTGTCAAGGTTGTGTCCAACTTTAGTATTTCGAAGCTATTAAAAAATAACAAGTTAAGTTCACAATGAAAATCAAGTTTATTGGAAAATCAAACTAAAAACCTTTGTTTATTTTGTGATGGTAACAATAAAATTATATTTAACAGGCAACAGTGCAAAGCTAAAAATGGTGTAAAATACAAAACATTCGTGGAAGTAAATTGTAATTTTAATGTGAATTGTATTGGACATAAGGTTATTAGTTTTGATATGTTGAACATTTTCTGTTACTTTAAATTTCATTATGGAAAAGGGTGAGGAATTGGTATTTTTTATTTTGCTAATTGTTAACCTTGAAATTTGAAAATTCTGTAGTCCAGATGTCTGAAGGGGAAACCAGTTTTAGGGGTTCTTCTGCAGAGGAGTTAAGGATCAGTTTTCACATTTTCAGGCAGAACAGGAGAAAAGGCAAGCAGAACCGGAGAAAAGACAAGCTGAACAGGATAAAAGATTTGCTGAATTACAGAAGGTAGCAAGCAAAGTACAGGCATATAAAAATGTAATTAAAGACTGTGAGGTTAGGACCAAACTTGTTGAACAAAATGCTCAGAAATTACAAACTGTGGTAGAAAATGTCCAAGCTCAGCAACATAAGTTACAGGATAATGTCAATAGGCACGGGGAAAATATTTCAACAAATGCAAAATAAATTGAGCTATGTTGGGTCCAAATTCATGAAAATGTTAGGGACATACAGGGACTTGAAAGGCAGGTGGAGGAGGCAGAAAGTAATTTTGAACAAAATGTAGAAAAACTATTTAGTCAGAATCCAGTCATTGGTTAACATCTAGAGAATATTCGTGGCGAGGTGAGGGAAATGCAGAGTAAATATAAACAGTACTGTGACGAAAATTTTAAGCAGTTGCGTAGGCAAGGCTATGGCCTAACAGGAAACCACAGTTCATTGACTTTTGAGAGAACAGTACCATTATTTTATGGAAACAATAGACGGCCATACCCTATACAATTCATACACAAATGCGAGCGAGTGCTAAATTCTTTGCGGGGGTCAGATAAACAAAAAGTACAGCTGTTTGTCAGCCGGTTAGGGGGTGATGCAGCCCAGTGGGATAGTTGGAAAGAAACTGACTGGGTAAATCTTTCAGAAGCAAAAACAGCTTTTTTGTAGAAATATTGGGGAATTTACATACAAGATGACTTTTTACAGTACATACTTGCAGGCAAATACAGACCACAAAGTGACCCTATGGCAAATTATGTACAGCAACTACATTTGCAGGCCAGGTATTTGGATCAGAGAATGACAGAAAAAAGATTTATTTCACATATAACACATAATTTCCCATGGGCAATCCAAAACTATATTTTATGGAGTAGACCTAAAAATGTTGATGATTTGATTGCATTGCTAGAAGCTATTGATAGGAGAAATGCGAGGGAAGAGGGATTGAGAAGGAGAGAACGAGATAATAGGGACAGTGGCCAGGGGAATGACAGAGGAAATAATCAAGGATAGGGTGGGCAAAGGGAAAAGGGTAACAGAGAGAGGCGTGGGGGGAAATCTTGAGGATAATAGGGAGGGGGGTAGAGTACAGATTGATCGAAGGCAAGATAAGGACGATCCGAGATAGGCTAGGAATAATCACGGGAATGAAAAAGAGGGACAAAGAGAAAGGGAACCAAATTCAAACTTGTAGAAAGGGGAGATTGTGCCCCAAATGCCTCCTTGGACAAACTAATAGGGAAAAATAATTATTGTGGGGTATTGCATACAAATCAGAAAATTCAAAATTGTGATAATGAGATCCAAACAGAATCTGAAATCTTACTTGAAGAAAATCAGGTGGAAGCAAAGATGGTTCAGGGAAAAAGGGGTTTATGTCCATACATTGAAGGGTGTTTGATGTCTGTAGGAAAAAATTTGAAAATGCTTGTTGATTCAGGGAGTGAGGTAACTGCTATGCCTGAAGACTGTTTGAAATCTTTAGAAAGGCATGAATTAGGCATAATTGCTACACTACCATTATCTAATGTATCTATGGTAGGGGCCACTGGAACTCAAAATAAAAACGTTAAGAAGAAAGTTATTTTAGAAATATAGGTTGCAGGCAAAGTAATTTGGATTACATTTATAATTGTAAGAGGTTTAAGTGTTGTTACTGTGTTAAGAGCAGATTGGCTCCAGGAACAGAAGGTAATCATCAATTATTCTAAAGGTTATGTAGAAGTAGCAGGAGAAAAAATCAGGTTTGGGAGGACAGAGAATTTAGCCTTTTTGTGTAATTTGAAAAAAACATTATTGAAGGAGATGATAATGATGATGGTATGAGGAAAAGCAGAAAATTAAAGAAATTTTACAAAGGGAACATAAAGCATTTGCAAATTTTCCAGGATTGAATCGTAGGTACGAATGTACACTTGAGGTGAGGGACCATAAACATTTTGTTCAAAGACCTTATCCAGTAGCACATACCTTGCGACCTGCAGTTGAGCAAGAGATACAAAATATGACTGACATTGATGTTATAGATAGGCACAGCTCAGA
Organism: Medauroidea extradentata; assembly: GCA_003012365.1. Classification (NCBI taxonomy): domain Eukaryota; kingdom Metazoa; phylum Arthropoda; class Insecta; order Phasmatodea; family Phasmatidae; genus Medauroidea; species Medauroidea extradentata. The sequence goes on along the minus strand of PNEQ01103512.1, from coordinate 2,692 downwards.
GTATCTGAATCCCATTGTGGTAGTTGTTAAGAAAACGTGGGGGGGGGGGGGGGTCAGATTATGCCTTGATGCTCGCCGGATGAACAAAATTCTAGTGCTTGGTGCTTGACAGAGAATCACCTAAACCAATGGATGAACTGTTATAAAAATTAGAAGGATGCAAATATTTCTCGAAAATTGACTTATTCACTTCCTATTGGCAGATACCTTTAGCAAAATTCATCAAGATCTTATACTGCTTTTTCCCACCTAGGTAAAACATATAGTTTCAAAAGATTACTGTTTGGTTTAAATGTATCCGTAAGCCATTTTATTCCGGGTTTAGAAGAAGTTGTAGGGGCAGAAATTTTAGAATCAGTTACCGTATATGTGGATGACATTCTTATTGCAACCAAAAGATTTCAGGAACATTGTGATTTTTTGCAGTCAGTACTCACTTAACTACAAATAGGAGGAATGACAGCGAGCATTACTAAGTCAGAATTTTTGAAGGAAGAAATTACTTTTTTAGGTAATTTAGTAAGTGCTGAGAGAATAAGAGTGGATCCTAGCAGAATTCAAGTCATACAAGATTACCCTTATCCTGAAATTTGTAAACAATTGGAAAGATTGATGAGATTTTTCATTTATTATCGAAAGTACACTCAAAATTTTACTAAGATTGGCACACCTTTAAGGATTTTGTTGCAGAAGGGACATAGTTGGAATGGGGTAAAGAACAAGAGGAAGCTGTTGATTAATTAAAACAAGAATTGTGCAGGGAAATATTGTTACATCATGCTAAACTGGATGAGAAATTTTACATTGTATATGATGCTTCTGATGAAGCTATAGGGGCAATGCTATTTCAGTTGGATAAGGAAGGAGAGCCTGTACCTATTAGTTTGACAAGTAGGGCGTTAAGTGTAGCTGAAACCAGATATACAATTACAGAGAAAGAATTGTTAATCAGGGGCGTCATTTGGGGCTACAGGGGGAGGGGGGCAAATGCCCCCCCCCCTGGATTTGGAATTTTTGTATATAAATATTTTTATTGTATTTTTAAATGTAAATAATGCTAACTTAAGGACATAAAACTGAAGTTTTATTATTAAAGTATCTAATTTATACATGCTTAATTCATAAAAAAGATGCAACAAGGTCACTGTCGTCAGAAAACAAATTCTTGCCCCCCCCCCCCCTGGAAAAACCTGAAATGACGCCCCTGTAAGTATTGTATTTGTTTGTTCCAAATGTAGGATATACATATATATATGGTAAGGAAACTACAGTGCTGACTGATCACAGTGTTTCATGTCATTTACAGTCATGTAAACTTTTACATGGTAGAATTACCAGATGAATTTTGGCATTACAGGAATACTACCTTAGTATCGAGTATGTTCCTGGCAAGACTCAGGTTGTTGCTGATGCAATGTCGAGGAGTAGGACTGACCTTGCTAAAGCTAAGGTTAGGGAATTTCAAATTAGGAGTCTTAGAGAGGAGTTGGATAAAGCAGATCAAGGGTTTAGAACTTGTGCAGAAAAGATGAAAACAGAAACTTTGTAAGATTCCCGATTACGTAAAGTACTGCAGAAATTAGATTCGGAAAATTGCAGAAATGTCATTCAGGAAGAAAGAAGAAAGAAAGAAAGAAACTTTATTTAACAAATAAAACATTTTACATAATTACATTTTGGCCTAGGATCAGACAGACTTGCTGGTAAAAGATGCTCCTAGGTACAAAACTACAATATTATTATAAAATAAATAAAATATATTGTGCACGTTCACTATTCTGATTACATCAGTACCTACTGGTATAGCACTGAAAGTACATTCAAATGTTGTCAATATAGCAAATTTTCAAAATTAGTAATATGAGACAGTATTAACAATTACATATGTTGAAGAGATTAAGCAATTGATAAAGAGTGTATCAAACCCATAGTAAAAAACTGTACAAATGAAAAACGAAACAAGAAGCATTCACATACATAACTTACATTTACAGGAATAATACTTTAAAGACACAAATATCTGATTTATTATTATGTATTTTTATTAAATGTTGGCAAAGTAACTATTATCTAATTTAATACATTTTCTAAGGGCCACTTTGAAATGTCTTTTATTTAGATTTCGCATTTCTTTTGGCAACTTATTCCACAGCTTGGTGCCATTACATCTAACGCTCAGTACCATGCTATGTTTTGTATTTGTGTGTGTTACAAAGATATTACAATTATTCTTGCCTCGTGTGTTTAAGTCACTATTAACAGTACGAAAATCATAAAATCCTGCCAATTTTCGATTGTTCATGATTTTGTGCATAGTTTCGAGTACTTTATAATATATTAATTGTTTTATATTGAGTATATTGAGCACTTGAAAGAGTGGTTTCGTGTGTGCCCGAAATTCTGAGAATGTAATAACACTCACAATTCTCTTTAAGATTAAGTTTGAGCTGATTAATAAATGTATCATAGGTAAGACCCCAAATTTCAATGCCATAAAGTAAGCGTTGATATACAAGTGCATTATATATGTATTTTAGCAAGTGTAATGGTAAGAAATATCTGATTTTTGAAAGAATTCCACAGTATCTTGCAGTTGTGTTACAAAGCTGTTTAATGTGATTTTTCCATTTGAGATTTTCGTCAAATTGTAGTCCAAGGTACTTTATTGAATGTGTTTTCTCTATTTTGCTCC
>PNEQ01103511.1:0-12877 GCA_003012365.1 Medauroidea extradentata | reverse complement strand
AGAGATAAAAATTATTTGTAAGAGAAAAGTTAAGTCACATTTTGTGTCCAAAATAAGAAAAAAATATTTTTGGTACAAATAAAAATTAAAACGTGGTGATGAAAATTGCTGTGTACCGTGCATGGCACATAATTCAACGCTAAAAGCATTAATCTATAACTGTAGGTTTCTTGAAGCCAATTTGCGAAAATTATACAACAGCAATCCTAGACAATAGTTTTAGCCAACGTTTTAAACAAAATTGTTTCCAGAGTTACGAACTTCTGAGGCACAATCTCCGTGGCCAGAACCACGTGCATTTAACTGCGGTGCAAGAGATCACGCGTAACGAATTAGTAATTCTGGATAAATATTTACTCATATAGTTGGCAAATACCATTATGTAGGATTGTCATTGAGTATTTTATCCATATTAGCTTCGAAAAAAGCATAGATATCAATCGATGTTTCCAGCGTTTATTTATTACTACGCACTCTTTAATTAAGATGACAGTCTGAATGGACGTACGAGGTTTTTTTTTTCAACCTCCGATCGTTTGTAATAAAAAAACGGGAATTAATTGGGAAATTATTTTAATGTCAAAAGAAACGTACATCTTTACACTATTTTTCCACATAATCGCCGTGCAGATTGAGGCATTTGTCGTACCGATGCACCAGCTTTCCGATATCCTCTGTAAAGAATAATGCCTTCTGTCTATTCAGTCTTGTCCCCTGCAACCTCTTGTTGCAAGCTGGTGCATCGATACGACAAATGCCTCGATCTGTACGGTGATTATGTGAAAAAATAGTGCAAATATGTAGGTTTCTTTTGACATTAAAATATTTTCCTAGTTCATTCCCGTTTTTTTATTACAGCCGATCGGAGATTGAAAAAAAAACTCGTATATTTCACGTTCGAGGCCTAGAAGAACGGAAGAGGTAAGTACGACACAGAACGCGTATCCCTATACTCTATCCATTCTAAGGTTGTAGCTAATTCATCCAAGTGAATGTCAATAACATTTTATTCAAAGCGCAAATTTCATTTGAAATATTGAAAAATACAAGGTAACTACGCTACGGCACAATCACAATGTGAGGAATCAAGATACAATTCAATTGCTTTTATTTATTTCGTTAGCAATTTTTGATTCTGCTGCAACCTTAGAGTACTAGTCACAGAACTGTCGTGCGACAACTCCCCTCCATAAGACATTCAGTGGTGAACGCAACATTTAATGACGTAATATTAACTATAAAGTTGCGTTGTACATGCCTATACCCTTAAAATAATTTATGCACCAAGATTTTCATGCTTAAAAATGACAGCACTAAAACTAAAAATATTACGTTGTGAGTTTATTAAATGGCTTATTGCATAGCTCATAGGATGTAAGTTCGCAGTGAATTATTTTTAATAGGTTTGTTGGTTTTCTCTATTTGCATGGCAGCGTAACAAGGAAACTTTGACTTTGACACCCCGTTTTGAGGAAAAACTATGCGAGCTAAAATTGATTCGTAAGAGTAAAATGTACTCACAAGTATAGTCTACAAAACTAACGATATTTCATAAAAATATAAAATTATGATTTTATCGCACCTGCACACCCTAAGGCCATTCGTTCCCTTTAAATGCGTTGCAGCGAGTTGCTTGTATTAATTTTTTGATTAAAATACTTGACGCGCATCAAAATGGGTCCTCTATAAAAATAACACACACTCCAGTGTATGACGCTATAGGTCCAAAACTTCGGTACGCTTGTTCGGGCCTCCCAAAATGGCTAAAAACGGCTTTATGATATGGTCTCCGCTTAAAGTCCCATAGGAAAATGGATACTAGTAAAGCTCTGCTCGACAGTTGAATGGATTAAACGTAGAGGCGAAACTGCATTACACACACCGGCCGGCGGTAACCTTGGCACTTTATCGATTTTGTGCCTCACACACAAACGCAGTCTATATAGTGAGTAGCCTTAAGGCGGTTATAAAAATTCACGACGGTAGGATGGGTCAGCCAAAATTGCCAGTTTTTGGTGTTAGGAATATTACCCCAGTTAAGGTTACCTGTGTTCGAAATTTAACTTGTGGCCTCTCGGTCAACCACTAAAATTATTGCAGAAGTCCTCGATTTACGTCGGGGTTTGTTTCCTGGAAACAGCAACGTAAATTTAAACGACTTAAATTGAGTCGGATCATCCGCCCTACGCCTACAACCAAACACTTTTGAAACAATGTCAACTCCGGCGCGCGAGAGTGGACTAACGAGATCACGCAAGACTGGATTAACGACGTTATTATGAATCAGCGACCATCTAAATTGAAAACTTGGTACACAAACATGAGCGAAGTTAATCCGAAACGACGTTAAGTGAGGAGTTACTGTATTTGATTTGAATATGTACGTTATAGGAGTAAAGAATGCACCGTGGATGTAGCATTAAGGGTGCGGGTTCACCTCAGTTTGCAACGAATTTTGTAATTTTTATATTGGTACCAGATATTTTTTTTCTTATTTCACACATACATTGTGACTAAATCTTCCTCTTCGAAAATTGTTGTATCTCTCATAGTTTTTGCGTAATGAGTTTTAAACGTCAAAATGTGCACTTCACGGTTTTATGTACGCCACTAAAACCAACTGACATACCAAACCAAAAAAATTCACAGTTTATAATAATGTTTGAAGGCTATGATTTGACAGATATAAAACAAAAATAAATAAATGTTTGTATGTTTAAAAACATTTTTCAATTTTTAAATTTCCATTTTAAAATTCAGCATTTTTTATTAAATACCAAAATATTTTATTTTTGGTTTTTATACGTGTCAAATCATAGCCTACAACAGTGTTAAACATTGTGAATTCTTTCAATTTGGTATGCCAGTTGGTTTTAGTGGCGTACATAAAACCGTAAAGTGCACGTTTTGACATCTATGATTCACTGCGCAAAAGTTATGAGAAATACAAAAATTTCCTGAGAGGAAGATTTAGACGCAATTTATGTTTAAAATAAGAAAATTTATTTCTGGTACAAATATAAAAATAAAAAAAAAAAAGACGTTGAAAACTGAGGTGAACCACGCCCTTAAGGCGGCTGCCTACCCCACGCTTCAAATTCGTTGCAGTGTGCTCGCAAACAGGTTTTTTTCTACGGAAATATTCCACGTGTGCCCATTATGCCAACGTACGAAAAGAAAACAAACTTCAGACAAGGTCAGAACCGACATTGTTAAGACGCCACGCTCATTAAAACCAATGTTTCTAAACTCTCCAACATGGCTAAATACGGCCTTTTCAGATTTCCGTACATCAAAATGTTCTAACATGATGAACTTGAAACTCAGGTTGCGACCTGCACTTAACTTAGTTGCACACTTTCCACCAATAAAATTATACGGTCACCGCTTAATGTCCCATACTAAAAACCGTTCGGCAGGAACCTTGCACGCTAGTTCAGCGCTTGGCTCGTTGAGGTGACGCGGCATTTGATGCGCGCTTCAATGTAGACCTTATCGCTCCGTCGCTTTTGAGCCTCTCACGCGCGGATAGGCGGCGCCCTTAAGCTCGGTATCAGTCGCCATATTGTATTTTATTATATTCACTTTTTTGGAATTCTGAGAAGAAAAATATTAAATCGGCGACTGTACCACTGTACCACGGCAATAGAGCTAGTAACGTACAGTTAGGTCGCAGTTTGTCGGGCAAATTATGAATAGAAAAAAATTTGCCACACACATTGCGGCGTAGTTATATGTTAATAGCTAAATTGCAATGTCTGTACTGTAGCGAAATGTAAATAGAATTTGAGATATAATCGCTTATTTAACACTTTTGTTCTTAGAATAAAAAAAGCAAAAATAATAAAATTCTATATGCCGACTGAAACCGAGGCTTAACGTTCCCGTATGTCACACACAAAAAAAGCTTATCTAGCGAATCCCCTTGTGAGTGATCTCTTGTGCCGCAATTAAATGTGAGAGATTTCAGCGTCAGAGATTGTTCTTTAGAAGTACGTTACTCGAGAAAAAGTTATACTCAGAAACTTAGCAAAAATTATTGTCTAGGACTGCTGTACATATATATATATATATATATATATATATATATATATATATATATATATATATAACATATGCGTGATTCGGCAACTTAAGAGTGTGTGGTAGGTAGATAAATAAACGCAGAAAACATAAATTGATTTCTACGCTTTTTTCAAAGTCAATATGGACAAAATACTCAATAACAATCCTAGATAATGGTATTTGCCAACTTTATGAATAAATATTTATCCAAAATTACTAATTCGTTACGCGTGATCTCTTGCGCCGCAGTTAAATGCACGAGGTTCCGGCGTCAGCGATTGTGCCTCAGAAGTTCGTAACACTGGAAACAATTTTGTTTAAAACATTGACTAAAATTATTGTCTAGGATTGCTATTGTTTAATTTTCGCAAATTGGCTTCAAGAAACCTACAGTTATAGATAAATGTTTTCAGCGTTGAATTATGTACCACGCCCTCTTAAAGGAAGACGTGTGGCAGAGAGAGAGAGAGAGAGAGAGAGAGAGAGAGAGAGAGAGAGAGAGAGAGAGAGAGAGAGATATGTTCGTGGTGTATAGGACGCAGTTTGAACACTGTGTCCTCAGCTTGCTCAGTTCCTGCTGTAAGGTCGAGATTCCCCTGGCGGCAACACAGCAAACATGCGCGTGTTTACGTTAACGAAGTGCGCCCGTGTGTCGTGGGAAACTCGCCCCCTCAGGAACACGACTGTAACACCTGGCCGTGCTAGTGGTGCAAGGTCGACGATGCTGCCAACACGCGGGACATTTTCTCTACTCGATCAACTCCAGTGTTGCCGGCTGTTGACACGTTCATACCCGTCTCCCGAAGGTCTTGTTTGACAAACCCAACTTTGGAAACCAAGGTTTGGGGAAAGTGTTTACACTATAATGCGATGCTCGAGTTTGGGAAACCTGAATTTCGTTACCTCGAAACTGTGCAAAACAGCATGAGTCGAAACATTCGCAAGGTAAAGTAAAAAATTACTAAAGCAACTTGAAAATAGGAATGGTATAAAAATTTGTATTAATTAGTTACCTTAATAACACTTCATTCTTTTATCGAGGTATTAAAATATCAGTATTTACTAACCTTCGTTAAAATGCAGGTAATAATCGCATTCCTCTTCCTTGTAGCTGGAGAAATGACATTTTCAGTTAACGAAGGTGAACGAATTCTAATATCATTTAGTAACTATGGAAATACGGGTGTACCCGCGCAAACTCTGATTCAAAGACGTATTCTTTTCAGCAATTCCTCTTAAGGCCACGATCTTTCATTTATATTAAACAATTGCAAATAATTTTAATATTTTTTTAACCAAATGCTTTGAAAAATTTCGAGACTGTGTACAGTCACATGGTACACAATTTTGCCAGAGCGTTTTCTTAATAAAGTACCGTTTGCTAGCAAAAAAATTTTATTTTGCTTCATTTCGGCTTATTTTGACAACAATATATGCACTATTTCAGGGACAAAATCTAAAAATCCGTTTGGTGTATTGCGACAGAAAAATTCAGATACAAACGATGATACATAAGTGTTAAAACCATCAGAATGAATTTTTGATAAATGTATTAATTTGCGCTTAAAATTATATTTTCAAAATCACTGCTAAGCTAAAGAACGAGTCCTTAAACCAAAGAATAATAGCTATTAAATTATTATTTGAGTTTCGATTTAAACAAATTGTATCGATTATTTTTCTTTTTTAGTTCTGCGTCTTAAGTATCGATGCTTAATGCAGCTGTTCAAGATAAAGTGAGCTATTTTGAGTTGTGTTAAAGTTAATTCTACTACAGGTTTGAAAGATCATTTTTAAAAGTTTGGTTCAGGGACAATTTCTGTCGCTTGAGCGCTGGTATCGGTAATGGGTGCTAACTGACCAATCACAGAGCTTTCCTGATTTTTATGTTACATAAAGTTAATGATTTAAAAAGCGAATTTGGTTTATTTTCACTTTGAAATTAAGTTAAATGTCTTCTATCCTTTTCAATCGTATTTAAATCTAATTTTACTACAGTACCGTATTTTTCTGTTCCATTAGCGATAGCAGCGAAACTAGTGACATAATTATTCCCTACGCCAAAATTTCAGATAAGACAACACGTTTTCTTTCAAACCTGTAGCAGAATTAACCTTAGTAGTGTCTGGTCTATAATAGTAAGTAAGTAAGAAATACATTTGCTGTGGTCTCAAGCCAATAATATTTAAGTTTGGTAAGATGTATGCAATGCAATTATTTCTCATACCATAGTATTTATACTTCCATGTGGTGGGATGATACAAATTTTATGACAGAAAGGTGTTCCAGCAAAACGACTGTTACGCAATAGTAAGGGAATAAACTCCATACGGAGCACTTCGTACCTACCCAGTGTTGCTAAAGTGTGTGGAAATCCACAAAATGTGTTGACTTTCAAATGGCTTTTGAAATTTTTCATGGAACGAACAGCTGTGCAGAATAGGTTAAGTTCTTAACAGTAAAATAAAACTGCAAATTACGCCAATAAGTATTTTGACAAAATATGTTTACGCATGCAATGTCATTTACGAGCTATCGTTTAGTGTTAAAATTAAGGTTCTTAATCATAAACGTTGTCGGGAATTTTACCGCTGGATCCATCGGTGGTTGAAACACCGATGTACACCGGTTGAGGCCGTTATCGAACATAAGGTTGACGGTTTATTGAAAATGTTCCGTTACGAATGAAATGGGATGAATAGACTACACTAATTTCATGTAACATTATACCGCGATAGAAATCCAAACTGAACACTTTAGTATCATATGAAATGGTAAATGTAGTTTATAATTGAAATTTAAAAATTAAACACATTGTTTATTTTTGAAGTTGGTAGGCCTAGACTTATTTAAATTGCAAATAATTTTCCATTAAAAAAAGGTTAAGTTTTTATTTCTTTGACTTCACATGCCACAATTATTTAAGCTGTGTCAAACGTTTTGCTTTTTGCGAGATTGTGTTCAAAAATTCATCGATGGAAGTTCCGGTGCACGTCCACCGGATTCAACGGATTTTTAGGTCGGTTAAACCAGTTGAGAGCAAAATGGTCATTTACGAACGTCCTGTGTACACCGGTGAATTTCCGAATTTGCAGATGTATGCGGAGCGAGAGTGGGTTTAATTATACTACAGGTTAGAAAGAAAATGCGTTTTCTTATGGGAGAGTTTGGCACAGGGAGAAATTATGCCGCTAGTTTCGCAGCAATCGCATGTAGACCAGAAAAACACGAAACTGAAGTAAAATTAATTTTAAATATGTTTGGATATTTCAGATGTCATTTAACTTAATTTTTAACATTGGTCTTTCTAACCTGTGTTAAAATTAACCTTAGCTGGGGTACGTATATTAGATCCATGAACGTTTCAGTACGCGTGGAGTGTGGAAATTAGTTGTGACATCTGTAAATTTTGGAATGGTTCGTCTGGCAACACTGTATCTCCCTCCCCTGTTGACAGCTAACCGACGCGACGACTCGGCACGGACAGGACGTTTCAACCGGAAGACGCTTCGTACTGCGAGGTTCATTTTTTTTTTCTTCCCCCGGCTTTGTGTCGGCGTCGCGTCCTTTCGTGATTTAAAGTTTGTCGAATGTCCGCGAAGTACGTTATCGTGTGTTCGCTTGGCTTTAGAAATGTGTGGATTGTCGTGAACGTATCGTCGGCACGTGTGTTGAGTGTTTTTGAGTACGCCCAGATACTGTATTCCAAGCATTAACGATGGGGAATTGTGAGTGATGTGCTGGTACATAAAAAAATATGGAAGTCGGAAGCAGTGACAACTATGGGAATTAGAAGCAACAGGTAAGAAATATTCTTATTTATGTTATGAAGTATCATACCGGTAAGTAGTTTACGAAAAATAACTCTGTACAGTTGGTTAGCTGGGTTTTCTTGTTCGCGTGATAGATTTGTAAAAAAATACTAGAGGGTAGCCATTTAATGACCATGCGTATGTAAAGTACTGCCTTTCGTAAATAACTTTTTTGTTTACATTATAATACAAAACCGAGTGAACTTATTTTTAAACATTTAGGGAACTGTTATAAACCTTGAAAACAATTTCATTTCGAACAAATTAATTTTTTAACTTCGGCGCGAACTTTTACAAAGACTAGTCAAATTAGTTTCCAGTTTCACCCGTCTTTATTTTCTTTTGAACCCGGTTGTATCCATTTTCTGATTGTCTGAGCACGGCACGTGGCGCATACGCACAGAAAAATTTTACTTTTTACCAAACTTTCTGTGCGCCGATCCTGTGCTGTTTTTTTTTTGTGCTCGCATTATAGCGTGTGGCGTTCAGAAACTGTGCTTTGGAATTCCTGTGCGTGTGCTATATTCTGTGCTAAATCAATTGTAGCGTAGCCTTAATCAGTTAGCACGGTTACATTTTTGGGTGCAGGTGAACTTAACTTGGCTCACTTTGTGAACGCCCCGGTTTGAAATTTTATGCTGCCCAACCTAACTAACCCCTATTTGTAAACGCTTGTAACCTATTACAATTGCTTTGTCAGGTGACTTGATCATGAGCGGTGTTGAAGTGTCGTTGACATATTAGTTAAAATACTATTTAAAACTATAATTTACAAATTCAACTTTTCGCTGATATTAAACGCTAAAGAATGGCTAATTCATTGACGGAAATTTCCTTAAGCTAAACAAGTTGCTTTTTGTGTGAATTTGGGTGCTTTAAGTTCGTTACATGCCGAGCGAATTTCGAAGACCATCTTTTCTAGAAGAATAATTAAATTGTTATTTATTTTGACGTGTATGTTAACTTTTGAATACGGCAAAATATACACATTGATAATCATTTATGTTGCTTTTGTTTCCGTTAAAAAGTGTCAGGAAACTATAAAATATCTGAAATGGAAAAAAAATAAATAAAAAAAAAAAAACTAGTACGTTAACTAGGGTTTCAAAAGTGTTCACTTTGTCCTGAAACAACTATAGTGAAGTTGTCTGATTCTCAGAATTTTAGATTCAGAGTAATGTCAATATGTTGACGCAGAAGTGTCGTAGGCGTAATGTTTTTGTTATTTGTTCTAGAGTTTCGTTAGTCTCGATGCGTACACATGTGCGATATACTGTTGAGCAGCTGCAGATGCACGAACGACGAACGGCGAAATCGAACTTCCGAACAATTCTTGTGCATAAAGCGGAATAGACACGGCACTCTGTAAAAATAAATTTTTCGCTATCTTTTAGATACTTCAAGAAACTTGTTTGTAAAAGGCGTGCTGTATTTTTTTAAAGTACAGAAACATAATTTGAAATGTGCTTAATTCTAATAGGTATAGATATTGGAAATAGTTTTAGTTTATTCGTGTACAACACACCACCACAGACTTAAAAAAAAAAAAAAAAAAAAAAAAAAAAAAAAAAAAAAAAAAAAAAAAAAAAAAAAAAAAAAAAAAAAAAAAAAAAAAAAAAAAAAAAAAAAAAAAAAAAAAAAAAAAAAAAAAAAAAAAAAAAAAAAAAAAAAAAAAAAAAAAAAATGTTGAAAATTACGAAAACCTCATACACAACTTTTTTTCCTAACTGCCTTTTAATTATATTTTTATGCTATCTTACCAAAGTATTTTATTTAGGCCTACTAATTTCGCGAATTCACTTGCATACGTAGCCAAATTGTTTTTCAAACCAAAATATTGCTTATGTATTAGTTTCTAGTTATTGACATATATTTTCTTTTATTCGATAAACGTGCCGGTATTATTCATTTTTTGTTTTGAAAAGATGAGGCTTCATATCAAGAATAGTTTTCAACACATCTGCCATACTGGCAAGTGCAACGTGTGCCACATCTCTATGGTCTACGCACTGAACGGGGTGTAAGGTTTTCCGTCGTCGACTGGTCTGGAAGTGATTTTATTGACTACTCGGCCAAGCTTAAAATTTAATAGGCCTAATGCACGCCCGGACACGGATATAGCGATGGGTTTAAAGAAAAGGAATTTTAGTAAGATATATAAAAATCAAATTATGTATCTTAGGCTATTTGTATTTTCTAACCGTGGTTCACTTTTCTTACAGATTGAACTTCACACAGCTGATTATCAACCAAGTAACTTAACACGTCTTGTAGGCGAATGTACAAAAATAAACGAGAAAACAAAATTACAGCCAACATTAAATGTACAAAGACCGTTGTACTAGACAAAGAACTACTTCACTTACAGTTTTATGGAGCGGTTACAAAAGCTTCGAACTAGTTCCGATCACGTTATCTTCTGATTCTAAGTAAAATAGATTTCACATGTAGTTTTTAACGACCCGTCTTCTCTGCTGCTCTCCTATTGGCTGCTTCGAGAAACAAGCTGTGTAACAAATATGGCTGCTTTGCGGTACGGTATTTGAACTTGTTTAGTAAAATTTTAATTTTAAGGTGTTTGTATTCTTATACGCACTCATGTTAGATGCAATATGATAGTTAAATACTCATGAATGGTAAGTGTAGATGTGATAAAAAAATTAATACGGTACGTTTCAGGTTCAATATTTGTTGCGGTTATAAACTTAATTGATTCTATTCTGTTCAGGCGTGTGACTTCGTAAAAACGTTTAGCATTGAACACGAATAAACTTGTCCGACGAATGTGTTCAACTCACAGTAAAAACATTTTCGTTTCCACAACAAAATTTTGTTTAGCGAGAAATATGCCTCAATGGTATTTAGCTTGCGGTAAATAAACCTTGCATCACGGCAAAACAATTGTGGAAAACTTCCGTTTTGTGTCATATTTTGTTTTCTTTTAAAGTAATATGTTTCTTTATAACAAAGGTAATGATTTTTTTCAACATGAAGTTGGCATTCAAGATACCCCATCTATGTTCACCACAATATTTCAAATAAATTGTATTAACAGCACCAAACATTTTTTTTACCCATTACTGTAAGTTTTAAACAAAATTTTATTTGCAACAAACTGACTGTTAGTATGTGTAGGCCTGTACTGTAAACAGTATAGAGTATTGTAAATTAGCATAAAATGTAACATCTAAAATACAAGTTCAACAAACATAGGATATAAGAGTAGTATATTGTAATTCTCACCATGTAAAAATGCGCGTCCTTTATACGAGCCGTTGGCTCATGGGACTATTAATGGTGAACAAATAAACAAATTATGAACTTTGCAGGAACTCATACTTACGCAAGCATTTTGTTGTGGCTACGAAAGTGTTTTACTACGCCATGATAAACACGAAGAACGTCTAGTATGACAGTGGGGTTGGACTGTGTTCGTGTGTAATGCACATCGTCGGTACCGCCGACCGAAGTGTGTTGTTATGTATTTGCTCTATGCACAAGCCACGTAACTAGATTGCTGAGGGATTTTAAACGGTGACCATAACAAGTCATCCATGGGAAGTATGGGGTAAAGTCCAACTCATGTTTTAACATTGAGATATTCGTATATGGTAGGTGTGTTCTCATTTATGGCAGTCTGATAATACCGTTTTTAGCCATTTTGAAGAACTGCGTTTTTAAGGGCAAGTTCCCGAGTTTTTTTCAGACTGGTGCCAATAACTCAAATATTTTTTAACCAAAAATTTTGAAAAAAATTTGAGTCATTGTGCAATCACACGATGCACAACACTGTGGATCCGTTTTTTTAAATAATGCACCATTCGCCAGCAAAAAAATAATTTCCTTCATTTTTGCTTATTTTCACGACGAAAAACGTGGTATTTTGGGTAATGAAATCTAAAAAACCGTTTAGTATAATTCTACAAAAAAATTCCGTTACAAATTATAACATATAAGTGTCAAAACTGTGCAGCGAAATTTTGACATGAGTAGGTATGTAGCAATAAAAAAAAAATATTTTCGAAATCACTGCAAAACTCGGTAACTAGGCCTTAAACACAGAATCATAGTTTGAAGTGAGTTAAGAAGTTAAGTCGTAATAATAACAATCGCAACTCGCTTTAAGACGGTGAAAGTGCATGTTTAGAGACCACATTAAAGCGACATATTTCCAGGCATGTAGTTGCAGTACATGGGCGTACCTAAGAATAGTTTTCGGAGGGGGTTTTGAATTCTCATCTTGCATAAATTTTTCAATGTCATTCATCTGTGTTTGGTGTTTTATAGGTATTATTAACATATTTTATTAACATTGTGGTTGTTTTTGTAGTATATCGTACCTTTTGTAATGTACAATATAATACCTAGTAAGGAAACTGACATTTCGGAAGGGGTTTGAACCCCCAAAACCACCCCCTGGGTACACCCATGACTTAACAGTTTTTTTTTTTTTAACGTTAGCGTGTCTACAGTGCATTCCTACGATGTGCCGTACTGCACAGTTGCAGTCACTATGTACAAAACCAACTAACTTTTTTCATGAAACAAGGACGTTTAATGGAACAGTTTTGATGACATACGATAAGTATTTGTGTTTGGTCCTCTGGACAGGGTGACTTCACGATGCGCGGCACATCAGCTAACCATGACATCCATTTAACAGTATTACATTGCTCCGCTGAGGAAAGCCCGACTGGTGTGTAATGGAAATTCGTGATGTTTGCCGTTGCTCTCCGCTCGGCCCGGAGAATACTAATCCTGTTAGCGCCGCCTACCTGCGAGTTAGGCTCAGAATAGACGGAGCTATAGAGGGACAACAGTCAAAGCGATGTGCGCAGAACCCAATGTCAGACGACCGTCCCTTGGGCGGAGCTTGTGAAAGAGGAGGGGGTCAGTTGAGCTGTCAGGCTCTTTGTCCTTGCCTCAAAAAGAAAGGAAAAGGAGGGGATGGAATGTGGGGTTGGGAACCTGGGCGAAGGTCGTACCGAGGGGAGGGGGAA
>PNEQ01103510.1:0-20425 GCA_003012365.1 Medauroidea extradentata | reverse complement strand
ATTTCGACTTCTACTATTTACTAAAAGTAACTTAAATAATTTTGTAGAAATGGAAAATAATTTATCAGCGTACAAAACAAGAAACCACAGTAAATTGAAACCCAAATGCCATAATACAGCACTATTTTCTAAAGGAGTACAGCACAGGGGCTTAACATATTATAACAAGCTACCAGCATACATCATAGCAATAAAAAATTATGTCAAGTTTAAAAAAGAATTAAGGAAACTGATCATAAACAAAAACTTTTATTCATACAAAGATCTTGAGGATCTATGAAGAAGTATATTGGGGCGACTCATCTTGTTATTGGAGATGTCTTAATCTTAATCTTATTGGAGCAGTTTTAATTTTACAAAAAAAAAAATGTAATATTTATGTAAGATGGAATTTGATTTATGTATCTCAATTATGTGATTGTGAAAAAATCCTTATAATGATCTATGTGTAATGATTGTTTGATGTTCTTGTATTTGAATATGTGACTTATATTACAATCCTTGTTTGGATTGTTTAAGTATTAATGATTTTGTAAAATGCTGTTATATATAAATTTAATATGTGACATGTATCATAATCCCTGAGCTAATGCTCAAATGGGGATTCGACGATACGTAAATAAAATGAAATGAAATGAAATGACTTTAATCACCCTCACGGTCTCGTAGACCGTGATCGCTGTACATATGGTGCTGCACTCTAATAGAATTCCAAACGCTAGTGAAGAAATCTAACGTTTTGTTTGGTAACGTGCTTGGCTTAATCTGTGGTATTGTTGTTAACCTAGAAAAATAAAGTCGTGGTACTTTAACATCTTTTTATTATTTAAATAGTATAATACTTTTTTGACAACATGGGTATACTGGAAAGAATATCTGAAATAGAAAGAGAAATCGCAAGGACTCAGAAAAACAAAGGTTTGTTTAATGTAGTATATTAATATAATTGTAAAGTGTGGGGGCTCCGCACCAGAAAAATGTTTTCTAGCTTTGCAGTAGAGCAAAAATATCTTGAAAATTAATACGTAATTAAAAGCACAACACACATTTTTATGGGCCGTAATGATTTAGCACTGAAATTTAAAATAAACCTAAAAAGAGAACGTTTTAAGGTGGACAGAGAAGTTAAGAAGGGAAGAATGGCCTCTATAACTACTCGGGAGGGAGTTGAAGGGAGTTTGGTGTGGGGTGAAGGGAAAGGCATAATGTACTGTGATTTGTCTAGTATTGGAATACATTGCTGCAGAGTTAGATCCGTACGTGGTGGAGGTGCAGGAGCTGGAGAAGGGCAGTGATGAATAAATGGAAAAGGCAGGGTCAGGCTGGTGAGGAGGAAAGGAATTTAAGGCCTAGCGTGATGATGAAGGAATTGGGATGGAAACTGTTGAGGGACAGGAGGAGAGTGGAAAGGCGGGTCAGGTTGTATAGGGTGATGAATGGGGAAATTCGGCCTGCAAATTAACTAAGGGAATTTTTAAGGGTAAAGGTAGCAACAGTGAGAAGATTCAGAGGGTGTGGAAGACAGCGGAGAGGGGTAGACAGTCAATGTTGGTGAGGACGGTGAGGGATTGGAATGCACTGTGGGAGGAGTTGGTGACGGTTAGGGGGGTTGGAAGGTTTAGAAAGGGACTAGAGGATTGGAACTGTGAGGATGGGAAGGAATCTGTTCGCAAACAGGCGTTAGTCCAATTGCGAGTATATTTATTTAATTTAAGTTATTATTTATTTGCGGCTTTCAGGCACAGTTAAGGCATATTTGCCTTGTCTTCCACTGGACCCATTATATCTGTTTACTGTTTTAGAAACATAACCATAAAAATTAAAATTATTAAAATACATATACACTTAAAAAACTAATGAGAGCAAAACAACACAAGTTATCCCTACATACAATACACACTATGTCTGAAATAGTGAGGGTGATAACTAAAATTGAACTGATTAACTGATAATTAAGAAAGGGTTGCATATGGTAAAAAGATCAGGGGCAGATGTGGCAGTAGAAAACATTATTATTTATTTCCAATAGGTCTCAAAGAGCCAGGGCTCGCTAGAAGGACAATTACATAGGTAGGCCTAACATCTGCCAGCCACATCTGCCTTCTTTTACAATTCAACATTTATTTTCAACTATTTATAATAAAAACAAATAAAATCTGAGATCCGTGTACACAAGAATATAGATCATACAAGCAAATATAACTTTTTTACATAATAATTCAAGGAAAAAGAGTCTAAGAGACTTACAAAACATTTTAAGACTGTAAAGGAGCTAACATCACTTAAATTTATTTTAAGATAGATGAGTTAATCCAAACATTACAATCATGTAGGTCGGGAAGAAATATTTGAGAAAATTGGATTTGAGTACAAGCATTGATACATCTACACAAAATAGCCAACTACATATAGTACATACAGACTAGTTAGTACTACAAAAGAATTCAGATGTGCTTATAGTACAAACATAGATTATAGTACGTACAAAAAAAATGGAAAGTTTTTAAGTTACACATATTGCATTGTTGTATTGGCTTATGAGGTGGTTTTTTTACCTTATTCCTTTTTTCGACCATGGCTTCCAATTTCATTGCTGAAACAAGCAAAAGTACAACAAATAATGTTTGCTTCCCCAATTTAACAATGAAAAAACGGTCCATTTTTCAATTCTCGTTAGTTACTGAAAATAGGTTGCCAATATAATAAACTAAAAAACAAAAAAAAACTGTTGGTCCAGATGAAGTGCCATTGAAAGTAATAAAATCGTGTATGTTAACTGTAGTGCACGTGCTTACATTTTAATTTATGCTTGTTAGAGGGTATATTCCCTGACAGACTAAAGATAGAGAAAATTACGTATTTTCACAAAAATTGTGATAAACTAAATATCAGCAATTATAGGCATTGGTAACAGTGTTTTCAAAAATATTGACAAAAATTTTATTACAGAGAATATACAATATCATAATAGGTAACCAATTTGGTTTTCTGAAAAACAGATCTACTGAGCATGCTTTATACACATTTGTTAGTAAAGCAATTGTAAAGCTTTAGACAACAATTTTTGCTGGTATTTTTGTTGACTTGTCAACTGTTCAGCCGTGACATTCTGTTACAAAAAAAAAGATTAGAGCATTACCTGTACATCTTCCACTGTGAATGTTACTGTTCCCTAAGGGTCGTTTTTGAGCCCCATATTATTTCTAATTTACACTAATGACGTCCTTTCGTGCTTATCACGTAACTTCTTATAACACACAACCATATAAACCAGCTCTGTGAGAATGTAAGAACCACTGTTCTGGAAATGGAATTGTGGTTTCTAGCAAATAAGTTGTCGCTGAACGTTTCTAAATCAAAATGTATGTTTTTCTTGTATAAAAACACCAGTAAGCTTATATAGCCTTATATACAGCACCAGAATTGTGAAATCCTTGCCATCTTCTTGCAATAGTTCAGAGCTCAGATGCTGGGACAACCTCCAGGTCTCAATATCAGATACCACTTTTCCTCCCCTCTGTTCATTGCAAGCCATCACAACCAGACCTACATTACTGCCCCATGTTTGAATTTCCCACCGTGCTTAGTTCGCCTCCTGGCCGCTAGGCTTACAGGTAACAGAGCACACACTGCTGCTGGATTGCAGTGTGCCATGTCTCGCCGCCCGAGGAAGCCAGTTTAATACTGGCAAAACGTCTGCGGAAAAATGTGTGTCGTCCCTTCGTGTGTGTGTACCTATTTACAAGTGTCAACTGTAAGTACTTGTACTTCTGTCTGTTACATTACTTTATATTCTATAAGGTATGCCAACGTACATTCTGTCCTAAAATATGTCCTATCATAAGGGGCGACTCACCATACTGGAGAAAAATTTTGGATTACAGAAAAAAATTACAAGAATTATAGCTGATGCAAAGCATAAAACTCCATGTAAAACTCTTGTCAACAATTTTAAATGTTGATATTACCATCATTAAACATTTAGCTAATAATTTTGTTTGCAACAAGAAACATAAAATACTGTACTAACAATACTGTACTATGCATAGGCCTACTCATAACACACGAAATAATATGAAACTACATTATTTCTCCTATAGAACTGTTTTATTTGAAAGAAGTTCGTTGTAATTGGAATTTAATTCATCAATAATTTTCCTTTGTTTTTTACTCAATATACACAAAACAGGCAAAAAGACTATTTTAAAACGCAACTATAGTAGTACTTATTAAATATAAGCATTTTATTCAGTGGATGAATTTTTAACCCCACCTCGAAGTAGAACCTAATTTTATCACAAAAGAGTGCTGAATTGCACTGTTGTAGGTAAATTTCATAATTATTTGTATTATTTATAATTGTTAGTTTCTATTTTCTCAAGTTTCTCTAATGTAATCCTTGTTAATATTTTTAGTTTGAAGTTCTTTGACGGATAGGTATTATAATTTTAATTTTATTGTGTTGGTTATAACCTTGCATTGTGTTGTCTACCAATTTAATGTCGTAAACTTCTGTAAATTGCCCAATGTTAAACATGTTCAAATTCCCAATTTGACAAATCAGAACACATGTTGTGTGAATAAGGATGCTAATAAATCAAATCAAATTCTCATCCATGTAAGGCTGTTGATAGTGTTTCAGCATTGTTAGACATATTTTGACATAGACCCTACCGATTTGATGAAAAAGATATGTTTCATAACTTAAGCATGGTACTGTGACAGAGATAAACAGATAACTCATGAACACAATCTCTGTGTTGTACCTTACAATAAATCCTTACATAAAGTTGGTTGACTGTTAAGTTGTCTGTAATTAGTGACCATGTTCGCTACAGCATTGGGATGTCTTGTTGTAAAGCTCTTTCTTCCTATAAATCTACTCAGACTGGTATGACAATAATGGCTGTAGATTTGCTTGCAATTGGTCTACCACCCAGTGTCAAGCTATAACTGCTTCCTCAATCACTTACCAATCACCTCCTGAACTTTCACCCCCCCCCCTCCTCATTGTTACCAACTCCTTCGGAAGTAAATTCTTCTCCTTCACTGACTTCCGAAGCATATGCTGCATACAATGTTCTGTTCTGCTTCTCATCTTCTGAATCGTCTCACTATTATTCCCTCTTCCTCTGTACTCGTGCCTTGTGTTTATCTGTAGTTTGGCTCTCTTATTTTGCACACATGCTGTTTCAAAACATTTGATTGTTGTTAATTTTTGCAGCAACTGAGTACCATCTGGGATTACTAAAAGCAAAACTTGCCAAGTATCGATCACAACTTTTGGAGCCACCCAAGAAAGCAGAAAAGGGTGAGGGCTTCGATGTTATGAAATCTGGAGATGCACGTGTAGCGCTTATTGGCTTCCCATCTGTTGGAAAAGTGAGTTTTTTTAAATAGTGGTGTTTGTTAATATTTATACATGCAGTAACTCGTTGGTCACTTTGGCGGTGGAGTCACATAGGAGCGACACGATCAAACGTGATGCGACACTAAACATTCTTGTTACTGAGAACATTAGTTTGGCTGCCGCGTGACAAATACTAAAAAATATTACATGTAAGTAGTCCATTACCACTACGTGCTAACATTTAGAACAACTGCCACAGATGTTTACAGTATTTCAATTTTTTTTTCTGTTTATTTGTAATATATAGTTATAAACAACCACTGGGATTCCGAAGCGTGGAAATAAAGGCACAATTACACATTTGCTTAATTTACTACTTACTTAGCTAGATTAACAAACATTTAGACATAAAATTGTACTCCAACTCAATTAAAATTGAAATACTTTCTATTTTAAAATTTGCATCGCGTCCACCGTTTGTCAAGCTGACGCCATAGAAACCTTGGTGCTGATTGGCAGATATTTTTTGTTTTTCATGTCACGGTGGTTGTGTCGCTTCTGTCACGCCAGTGTGATTCCATTATCAATGTGGGATTTATTGGCAGATCTAAAAATAAGCTTAACATTTAAAGTAAGTTAATTTAAAGTACGGTGGCACCAAGTTTTATTTTTGGGGAGGAAAATGGGGTGGGAGAAAAGTAAGTTGTTAGAATTTTCAAATTGACAACAATGTTTATTGTTATACATCACAATTCTATACAAAAATAGCAAAATGTCAGGCTATGGAAAATTACATTGTTTTTAATTTATGAAATATAATTAAATATAAAATATAATAAAATTTATATAGTCACTGCTTGTAGTAACATTATTAAAAATGGATCAGAAGGAATTAACTTAACAATTATAATAATTATAAGGGTAGTCGTGTATCCATATTTCAATAAGTTAACCAGTAGTGTACTGCTTTATAAAATACAGTACAACTCTACTATGCTATGGCCTGTTATACTTCGGATTGGGTTATATTGTACGTAAATAATTTTAAGTCCCCTAGTCTGAATACTAAATGAAGGTACTGGTAACACCCAGAATACTGCAGAACAACTATAACATGGGTAGGAATTATGTCTCAACATCAACATTAGTAGGGGCCACGGTGACTGAGTGAGATCACTCGCCTCCCACCAAGGCAATCCAGGTTCATTTCTCGGTGGGGTTGGTACCCATTTTTTCGCATGTAGGAATCGTGCCAGATGGTGCCGTTGGTCAGCGGGTTTTCTCGGGGATCTCCAGTTTCCCCCGCCCCTCCGTTCCAGCGCTGCTCCATACTCATCTCATGTCACCCCTCACCAGCGCTAAAGACCTCAATGTTGAACGCTGACCAAAATCTCTTACTCACCAATGTTAGTTGGCTTTGACTATGGATTTTTGCTAAACCACAGTGAAATGACTCGAAATCGGATTGTAATATATATTGCTAATGCTATACTACTGCTACTGTTTTCAGATGTTGCTTTACATTTCTGTGGTTCTAGCATTTGTACATGAGAACCATAGTATCAGGTGTCAGCACGTGAAACTCTTAAAATAATGTTATTTGTTTTTTGAAGACTATTATTTGGATGGGGTTATGCAGAAGGGAGTCAATCCTCGAATAATAGGTGCCAAGATATTCAGATAAATTACTTTTTGGGCTGGTTCTCTCTGTGCATGACACCATTAATTTTATATTCAGTGTTGCTAGCCGATGGGGTAACTTGTTTGTGTGCAGTCCACACTCCTGAGCACACTGACAGCTACCGAGAGTGAAGCTGCGTCGTACGAGTTCACGACTCTGACGTGCATCCCTGGTGTGATAGAGTACAAGGGTGCAAACATACAACTGCTGGATCTGCCTGGAATCATTGAGGGGGCCTCGCAAGGGAAAGGCAGAGGCAGACAGGTAAGGTACTAAGCAGTTTCAATTACTGTCACATGTAGGAAACACCAAAGTAGTTGTACACCGACCAGTTACGGTACATACCTAAAATTATTTGCTAATTTTAAATTAGGTCTTTATAACTTTAAAATAAAAATTAAAATGTTGCCCTTGTGTGAAGTGTAACAGATGCTGAGTCTGTAGAAATAAAAGGAGTTCCACAGAAAATAATTGTCACAAAGGGTGATAGCAAATAGTTGGAAATAGGCACTATATTTACTCTCGCTAGGTCTCCCAGGTAGGCAGCACCCTTAGCGACGCTTGCCACGCACTTCAAATGTGTTATAATGTACAGGGAAATGTTTTATTAAACAAAACCTTTCCACATGCACCCATTGTACCAATGTACATATGGAAAAAAACACTTCAGGCACAGAAGGAATTTAGTTATGACACCATGCTCATTAAAAACACTGTTTTGAAGTATTTCTGCATACAGTAGCCGAAATCATTCTTTTCAGGCTGCCGAATTTTAAAGTGTACTTACCAGATACCTATGTGCAAAACTCAGAATTGTGCACAGAACTTTACTGCATTAAATGGTTCTCATCTAAAGTACCATTGTAAAAACTGATCAGCTTGAATCTTGCACGTCAGTTTAACGCTTGGCTCATGGCGATGCAGCATTTGATGGGGCCTTAAATGTCGCCCTTGATTCTCCGTTGCTTCTGAGCCTCTAGTGCACAGGTTGGCGGCACCCTTATGGCGGTCACCTGTCTATAGCATTTACCCACCTTTGAGCCGAAAGCAAGAGATAAGAGTGATAATAGCACGTATATTGTCTCATCACAACTATGGACTGGCAGTAAACAGGCATGCAAATGTTCTGCAGGAGACTCATTCAAACATGACTTTATAAGAGGTGACTGCCATATGTTTTTATGTGATGCTCCTATCGTAATTTTGTTTGTATCCAGTTGTTACATTTCGACTGAAGAAGCAGTTTTTGATTATGGTGGAGGTTTGCTACATCCCTTCTGTTTTGGAAATACGGTTCTGCTATTTGAAATATTTATTTCTTATTGTAAGCAATCATAATTGGAATAAGTTTACTATGTTTGTCAAGAATCCTTCAAATAAGTGTTAGATGAACGACTGCTTTAACCTGGAACATGTCCCTGTGTACTCTCACGGGTATGTGGTCTCGATGACAGGTAATTGCAGTGGCTCGCACAGCTGACCTCGTTCTGATGATGCTGGATGCAACCAAACAGGATGTGCAAAGAGTACTTCTAGAGAAAGAACTCGAGAGTGTTGGCATCAGGCTGAACAAGAAGAAGCCAAATATATATTTCAAGGTGAGATGTATTTTAACTCAAAACTAAGGAAGAAAGTTGTACAAATTATGCAGTTGTAACTTACGTGTACTTTTATCAGTAGTGGTAATGGTTATAGTCTGTCTCGTGTAACTTTTCCATATTTTGACATTTCGCTCTGAGAAGTGTGTTTGTAGACAGGATTGCGGAGACCCTGCATTTCCAGGAAGCTGGGAAGGTTTAAAGTGCCAAACAATGGAGCTGCCAGGCACAATTCTCAGAAGAAAAATGTTAAAATGTGTAAAAGTTACACGAGACAGACTATATGTGCTGTAATTATATTATCTAATCTGAGTGGATTAAGTGTTTCAACTGTTAGTAAATTACTGGTGAAATAAAGCAGCAAATTAATAACACAAGGTCGCCTGCTGTATCTGTGATGCTGATTTGTTTATGATATTTAAATGTAACATGTTCTAATGTCAACCAAAATTTAAAATGAAAATGTTTTCACAGGTTAAGAAGGGAGGGGGTTTGTCATTCAACTCCACTTGTACGCTTACCAAAATTGATGAGAAGTTGGTACAGATGATACTCCACGAATATAAAATATTCAATGCTGAGGTGAGTCACGTTGCATCGTGTATAATTTAGACATGATGGTGAGACAGGTTACATATACTGCAACTATGCCATGCCTTATAAAATGAGTAAATTAACCATGGCAGCAGTAGCCTACACTTACTGCTCCACATTCATATATAAACAGATGTAGTACATAACCACAAATGTAGTTGGGTGTTAAGTTACTGATGTGTGTTTGTAAAATATTTCAGATTCTTTTCTGTTGAATGTAAAAGTAGTAATTGAATTCCTGATCAAACTTACTTCCTTCAGTTTGCATAATATTTGCAGAAAATTGTTACTTATGCAGTGTAATAAGACAGATGCATTTACCATGATAATTGATTAAATTCAGTAATGTTTCACATTACAGTACTTTAGATCGAGGTACGCACATGTTACACACACTTACATAAAAGGATGAACACATTGTTGCAAGGTTGCCCGACGTTTCATTGCCTATGTCAACTTTATCAGATGACAAGTGTGCCTGAACGCACCGCCTGATGAAGCTGGCCTAGCCAGCGAAACGTCGTGCATCAGAGCCACAATGTGTTCATCCTAAAGTCTTCTTCACATGCTTTACAGTACTTTAATCTAAATTCACAGGCAAGACCTAAAGGCATATTATTTTGAATAATATTTCAGCAATGTTTCTTGTTGACTTAAAAATGTGTGAAAATTGAAATTTTGTCCTGTAGGTATAGAGCTGAATTTTTATAATTTATCCTGTAGTAAGGAGTTGATGTAATCTTTTCTGCAGTGTAAATGATGTGATGTTACCCAGATGGTTAGCAAGTGACATATATTTCATTTGTATACTGTGAGAAATAGGTTACATGAGCAATGGTAGAGGCTGGTACTATACATCTACATGCATGTGGTGGATGTCACTGCCCTTCTCTTTGTAATATGTCTGGCAAGGTGATTTAGTTACCAAGCTTACCTTTTTAATTTCTGTTGCACCAGTAATTCTTGTACCTCAGTTTTTGTTTGACAGTGGACAGCGAAATGTGTGGATTACGATAATGGAAACTAGAAAAGACGGTATCGTTAGTCAAGTTTTTGCAATATTACGTGATATATTTCACACCTTTCTTAATAACGTAGTGTAACTGTTCCACCCAAATTTTTAATTTGAAAGTTGTTTTGAACTACAGTTAATCTCTATAAACAAATCATCCAATTAGTAGTAGTAGCAGCGTAGTAGCTAAGGCAATTTTTAATGTCGTGGAGCATGTTTGAATGTGGCAGTATACATATTCAAGAGCATCTTAGCAGTATCAACTACAGTAAAACCCTATTAAGACGTTTGTAGAGGGACAGAAAGAAATTATGCTTATTATTCAAGAAAACTACTTACAAGAGTCGTAGACAGGTGTAAAATAATTTGACTTATTTAGCAGAAAACGTTTTAAGAGTACTGTGTACTGGTTTGAAATTTCTGTGTTTTGACGCTTGGGAACAGCGTAGCGATAAGAGCCAGAGCACCACTCTCGACGATAGGCACATCGTCTCTATTACCAACGTGCTAAACTGGCGTGCAATGTTTTCATAGAACTGTTTTTCTTATGGAACTGTAAGCTGTGACCCTACAATTTTATTTTTGCATAGTATGAAGTAAAGACCAATACAAGTACCTCATTTTACAATTTATGGATTCAGGTTGTATTTTCAGAGTTACAGCAGTCTAAAAAAGCCGTTTTTAGCCATTTTCAGAGGCCCAAAAATCATGTTACTAACAAGCATTCTGAATTTTCAAAAAGTGGCATACTTAGTTTCAAGTGGGCGTTCTTTTCATAGATATCAACAATAAGAATAAGTTCAGCGGTTTCACGTAAAAACGTATTTGCGTGACATGCCACAACACCGTCCAACGGCTAGGTTCACAGTCCTCTTGAATGGGAGACTTCTTAAGAGGATAGTACTGTATTTTAATTAATTCCAAACACCTGTGTTTTTATACAGGTTTTTTTTTTTTTTTTTTGCCAAATACAAATTTGCAGGTATTTTCCCAAGTCCTGATTGCAATTAGAGGCTACCACTAGTTTCAAGCTACTGTTATTGAAAAACTACAGACATGCTCCAAAACCAAAAAACAAAAACAGAGAAGCATGTGTTTGACTTTGTGCCATAAGTTCCACAAATTCAGTTAGATAGTCGTCACATAAAGTCCCATAGTAAAGTAAACATAATCAACTGCTATCAACTGCATCCTCAAAGAACAGAACTCATGCCAATAAACTTATTACTTTTGGATGTCTTGAAGTTTATTTGTGTGCAGAAAATCTACTTGGAAAAGTGCAGTTTAAGCAGTTTAACACATAAGAAAGTTTCCAAATACCATACAAAATGTTCAACAGAACGTTACACTGTAAGGATGTGCATTTGTTAATTAGGTCATTGCTGTACTACTTAAAAAATAATCTCCCTCTGCAAACAACTACACCATTGGAATTTGCAATGACAAATCAAAAAGAAGATAAATCATATTAAAGTCTATCTGCTTAAAAGTGAATGGTATTTAGCTGTAAAAGATTTTACACTATTATGGTATTCACATTAAAAGTTAAATGTGTGTTCAACTGATAACAGATTATTTCTTTAGTAGCTTCCCGCAAAATCAGAATTCTTTAAATTTTTGTTCAGTGTAACTCACAAATTGTTTATCCACATCACAGAAACATGATGTCTTGAGAGTAATCTGTGTACAGTATTCACTTACAGTCGAACCCCGATTGTATGGACACTCACGGTTCCCCAAAATTTGTCCATACGACCGAGTTGTCCGTACGAACCGATAGGACCAAATTTCAGCTTGACAACAAACACCCCCCCTCCCTTCCAATTCTTCCGCTCAACGGCCCGGACGTGAGAGGAGAATCAGTGAGGTCTCTGAGGATACAATCACGTTTTCAAGAGGCTTATCCGAAAGCAGGTGTTCTTACACATATTATCTTAGTACGCCAAAAAATTTTGAGTAAATTATCACTCCATTTGTGCTTAAACGATAAACAAGTTACTAAAACTACGAAAAACAAGAACGCAACTCGCCATTAACTTTACGTACAGTGGGCAGTATTTGCCGTGTTTACTTATACTACTGCTAAATAAGACGTTTAACAGTGTTTCAGGTTGATAAAGAATAATCATTTTGATAGGATGCTGCAATATAAACAAAATAAATAATACCCAAAATGTACGTCAATAACTTCTAAACGTAAACTATTATTAACAAGGCATGTTGTTGTATTCACGTCCTTTTTATATATTAAGTTAACATTTTTATAGTGCGATAATATATTGTGACTTAAATTATACTTTATTTCTTCAAAAAAGACTACAAAGTCAGTTAAAATGAACGAAAACATGTAGCGCAACGTCTGTTAACAATACGATACAACATACGTTTACATGTTTCTTGTGAGAAAATAAGGTATTTTATCTTACTTCCTGTGATAAAACATAGATTAGTGAAATTTTCCAATGCAATTATGAGCAAATTAATGTCCGTGAAACACGAACAAGTAAAATTAACAGTAAATTAGTATAAAAATATACGGCCTCAGCGTAGCATGTAGGCCTAACTTCAAAATAGTGTGTATGAACGGCTCGTGATTATATTTGGCCTGTTACGAAATGATATGTAACCAATATATTTTGACATGTACACTTTCCACTTCGAAATTGTAATCAAAATCTTAATCACAGTCAGTGAAGAAAAGCAAAAATCAAAAACGTACACATAGCAAGTAATTCCTCAGGATGAAGGGTATTGATGCCGTTGCGACTTGTGTAGGCAAGGGGGGGAAGAAAAGGAAAATGGCGGAGTTGCAATTTTTTTTTTCGCTTGTGATGCCCACCCAGTGCCGACATTGGCTGGCAGCGGCAGCTATGGACGGAGCATGAGCTAGTATGATGAGCAGCATGTGTTTCATCATGCCACACAGATGTCGCCAAAGAGAGATAGAGAAAAAGGTAGAGCGAGCGAGAGAGAAGTGGATGCCGTTCTGAGAAACAGCTGGCGGCAGGTCAGTGACCCATCTCGCGCTCTGCTGCTTACGTGCGCAATGGTGTTTCTTAATTAATTTTTGCCATTTTTTTCTGCCGTTTTCATCATGAAACACGTTATCTGAGGGTTGAGCTCTTACACCTAGCTTATATATTGCGACTGATAATGACATTTTAATATATCTCTGCGACTGTTTTTCAATTACTAAAATTTTTATTTTTTCCGTTTTATTTTTTCATTGTTCGCGGAAATCTGTACATTTGAACCGAGTGCCGTACGAGCAAGGTTTTACTGTAGTTGTATGGGATGATAACCATAAGTTACAGTGGCTGTATGATATTTTACTGAGCAATACTGTATTCTGTGTACTGTTTACAGTCAGTTCGTTTCTTGTTCATAAGACTGGTTATGTATGTGTATTGATTGTAAAATATATGAATTGCAGTGCCTAAGTTATCAAGCTAATGTCCTTTAAAATGCTTGTAGGTGCTGTTTAGGGAAGACTGTACAGCAGACGAATTAATTGATGTGATCTCGGCAAATCGTGTGTACTTGCCCTGCGTGTATGTATATAACAAGATTGATCAGATATCTATAGAAGAGGTGGATAGAATTGCAAGGCAACCCAACAGTGTTGTTGTGAGGTAATTATTATTTTTCTCAAATTGTTTCCATAAATTATGAAATGTATTTACTAAATGTCATTCTTAATAATTGTGGTAATGGAGAAAACAGTTGAAACTTATCACACACTTGTCCAACAATTTGTATTTAGTGAAATCCCATTGTTATTAATTGTGAAATTACGAAGGCACCAATGGCATTCAGATGCTAATTATACCTGGAGACAAACATGGGTGTACCTTCTTCGTACAGTTCTGCCCCTATCCTTTAGAGACGAGCACTTGCTGTTCATTGGTGTGCTTTAATGTCAGTGAAATACTTTGCTGTCTACAACTCCTTTAATTATGTGAAAAAGTGTTCATCGCAAGAGGCATATAAACATACAAAGCATCTGTTGTATGCAGTTGTACAACAACAATGCATTTGTCGTCTTGTGTATAAAAATATTTCTTTGGCTTTCTGTAGTTTCGTAGAACGTCAATGATGCCCCTTAATGGATTGTTTGTACTTTGGTTTTAATTAAACTCATTGTTTTGTTCAACCTTTTGTTATGCGCAGTAGAAAGTAATCACGTTTTTTTTGTGTCAAAAATTACAGTGTATGTCCGATGTTATGTTTTTGTGTCAGTGACGAACACGTATGGCAGCCATAGGGTACAAACTTTCTTTTATAATAATGTTTGGCTAGGATGTTCATTGTGTGTGTTTGCTCTTCGTACAACAAACTTTAGACACGCACATCGTTGATTGGGAATTCATGTCAAAAGTGTAAGCTTAAATGTTGTGGTGGCTAGTACGTGGGTGAATTTTTGTCTCTTTGGCAATAATTTCCTTTTTTCAATGCACAAAAATAGTTTTTATCTGAAAATGATATCATGAAATTGTTTCTCTTGGGTAAGCTGCACTCTTACAGATGAAACATTTTACTAACCAGTCACTATATTCTCTATTTAAGTTACGAAAACGACACTTATGCATTGCAACATTAGTATGTGTACTAGTTTGAATAGATTAGATGAAATTTTTGAAATCTCTGTGAATAGTGCTTACTCCAGCATTGTCAGTGAAATATTTAAATGTACGCAGTTGCAACATGAAGCTTAACCTGGACTACTTGTTGGAGCAACTGTGGGAGTACTTGTCGCTGATCAGGGTGTACACCAAGAAACCTGGTCAGCCGCCAGATTTTGATGACGGCCTTATCTTGCGTCGAGGAGTGACGGTAGAACATGTGTGTCATGCCATTCACCGAACTTTGGTGGCTGCGTTCAAGTATGGTTTGGTGTGGGTACGTCTACCTTTGGTATTTTATTCATTTATTTTGTTACCTATAGATTAATGCAGTATTTTGTTTACATATTTCCATTTGTTTTGTTACGCCTGCAACCAGCCTTTAAGTGACAAATCACTACCTGTACGTTTACAATTGCTAAGCTGTATCTATAATAATTTTTCACTTAACGGCTCAATGCCTGTAGTTAAAAGTTCAATCACAGAAACCTTAATTTCCACAAATTGTTACAGTATGTACTGTACATGCTTTCAGTTCACTCTCTTTTGTTTGCTCATTTGTTATTTTCTCATATTCACCCGTTCCTACGTGTGTCGATTCAAGATGGCATCATAAGTTCTAATAGGCCATTTTATCCAGTGACTTAATGTGGTTTTTTTAACTTTGTTAAATTTATGAAGCTAGGAGATGTGCATCTTACGCCGAAATTACCTACGTCAGTGAAAGTAGAGTAACAAATCTGTCATAAACGTAGAAAGAATCATTGGTTAGAGGTGCTGCAGATGTAAGTAAAATTTGGTGTGATGTGTGTAGTGTTGTTGCAAGTCTGTCAAAGAAGCCCACTTATAAAAGTAACATGACAACCCACGCTACATACCAGATTGTCCTATTAGGAACTGACATTATCTGGCGATAGCCAACTATATTTAACCCCTGTCATAAATATGTTCTTCTGTCTATATTTTAAGTCACCCATGTTTTATTTTTGATGAAACAAGCTACAAAATTGTAATTTGGAC
The DNA here is from genome assembly GCA_003012365.1 of Medauroidea extradentata. Lineage (NCBI taxonomy): Eukaryota > Metazoa > Arthropoda > Insecta > Phasmatodea > Phasmatidae > Medauroidea > Medauroidea extradentata. The sequence continues at coordinate 4,548 of PNEQ01103510.1, read as the reverse complement.
TTTTGTTTAAAACCTTCTATAATGTTCTCAGTTTAATTTAAACTGTAACCTTGTCAAACAAATAAAACTGAAATTCCTAGTCAGTTTACCTCTTGAAACCAATTCCAAATAGAAATTTAACATTAAATTACTCTCAAAAAGGTATGTAATCACAATATTAAAATACTATTTCGTAAATAACTATTGTAACAGAGCCTCATGTATTACGCTTTGGTTTACAGGGCACAAGCACTAAATACTCGCCACAACGTGTTGGGCTTCATCATGTCATGCATGATGAAGATGTCATTCAGGTTGTGAAGAAATGATTACCAATTACAAAACTGTTTTGTATAAAATAATACAGAAGGAAATTAATAATTCCACTGTGACTTGTGATATTTCAGCAGGATGTTGAAGTGGTTAAACACGAGATACTTGAGCCGTACGTGGGGTTTGTATATGTGAGATATGTAAATTGAAGTGTCTAATTAAAATCTTTCTTTTTCATGAGTAAAAACATTTCATTCAGTGTTCTGTACTGCTATGTTCATGTGAAAGTCCTGTTACAGTCTTGACTGATGTAAGGAATTCTACTTTTTGACCGTTGTGTTGATGGTACGTTTTACGTCAGTTTACGTGGAAAAGTATTTTTTTATCACCAATAATTTCTTTGCAAGCACAATCTGCTAATTGTACAGTGTATATGTCTGAATCATAAGCAAACCAATGCTTTTTCCAGGGAAACAGCTGTGGAAGCACATACTAAAGTAACGTACTGTATGTATACTGGGTATCCTTACCCCATTCTTCACTTAAGCAGCTAATCAGAAAGCCACTTTTCAGTTTTTGAGCTATGACGTCAAATGGAAGAAGATGGCGCTTACCTTAAGAAAATATATACATGTGCATAGTAACTGAGGGTTAAAGTTTTCGTCTTGTGTTGCTGGAATACTGACATTTTTTGGCAATGATTCAGATCTTCTTTTAAGTGTTTTTTGTTATTGTTTTCTTTAATTCCAATTAATTTTTCATAGGAATAATTAAATTTGCTTATAATTGTTGTAGTATTTCAAATGATGTATTTTGCATGTTGGTTTATGGGTTTTAACATGCAAGGGTCTTTGCTAAATTAAAAGTAATAATAATGAATAGCCTACATATACAGTATTTAAATGTTTGTGTTAATATAAAATTAACATAGCAATACTTACTTGCACCGTAATTATTAATGACTGCCTCTAAAATAATGTAATAATTAGGTACAGAATTTTCAATTACATTAACATTCCTGTCTTAAATTACCTACTGTATTTATAAAATGACTGTGATATTAAATGTTGAAGACTGTTGCAGAGAGTTACTCGGTTAGTCCGGATTCAGTAAAATATCACCTACAATGTGTAGCTTAAAAAAGTGATCCAAGTGAAGTTTGTTTGCATTAAAAAAATTGACTGCCAATTGCGTGCAAGTTTTCCTTTACAACTGAGCGTACCTCTAATGATTGATCATGTGACAAGAAACATAGTGAATTCTAGCTGGTTACGTTTCATAAACACCTATATATGTAATTACCTCTACATTTCGACATACAGCTACTGTATGAGTATTAAATAGTAAATTACTATTTACAAATATTAGTAATATTGTAATGGTAAAGGACTGTCTACAAATATTAGTAATACAGTAATGTATATCTAACCACAAAATTTCTAAATAACTAGTTGGAACAATGCTGTAGGTATCTGCAGTAATTTTAATCATTTAAGTTACGAATAAATTCCCATATGTGAGTTTGCTGGGAAGGAGCTGAGTAAATATCTCAATGTTCTGTTCAGCAGGTCATTGGAACAAGACAAGCTGACACAAGAATGGAAGGAGGCACAGGTAGTTCCAGTATACGAGTAGTGGGAGGATAGAACTCATCCCAGTAACTATAGGCTGATGAGTCTAACATCAAATACAGGGAAGGCGATGGAAAGATTGGTGGCACAGTTTGTGGTTGAGGTCGTGAATGAATAAACTGGTTTTGGGAATACCAACATGGGTTCAGAAAGGGATATTCATGAGAGACTTAGTTAGCAGGTCTGTTGGATGACCTGGTGAAGATAGTTGATGAGGGAAAGCAAATGGATACCTGTTTCATTGACTCTGAAAAGGCATTTGACAAGGTACCCAATGGGAAACTTATGCCATTAGAAGACGAGAGCTTGGTTGGGTGGATAGGAGATTCTTGAAGTAAAGGCTTCATAGAGTGGTAGTAGGTAATACTGTATCGGATGAGAGCATAGTTTCCTCTGGGGTACCACAGGGAAGTGCGTTAGGTCCTATATTGTTCATCGTAATGGTAAGTGATATAGGGTTGGAAGTTAATGGCAGAATGAGGTTGTTTGCCGATGATTGCTCTATTCAATGGTGAGAGGGGAAAATACGGTAAGTTGCAGAAAAATATTGAGCTGATAAGGTTGTGGATGGTTAAGAACAAAAATGAAGATAAACATGAGGAAAACTAAAGTTGTGCGGTTTATGAGGAATAGATTAAAGAGCAGGAAAGTCTATAGAATATGAGCAGGGTAGGAAATAAGTGAAGGATTCAAGTATAAGTACCTTGGTTGATGCTACATAAAAACCTTGCATAGAGGAGCAAAGTTCAGAAAGTGGTCTCGAAGGATAGGAAGTGTTGGAAATACTAAGCAGGATGTTAAGGGGAACCAGCTCTGAAGTGAAGTAGAAGGCCTGAAATGCCATGGTCTGGTCTGTTCTCGAGTTTGGTGTAGCAGAGTGAGACCCACACATTGAAGTGGAGGTAAATAAAAGAACTAGAAAAGGTACAAAGAAGAGCGGCCAGATGTGTGAAGGGTAAGTGGAGAAGCCAGGGGCAGGTTGGAGAGGATAAAGGTAATATCAGGTCATCAGTAATGATGAGAGACATGGGTTGGAAAACATTCAATAACAGGAGAAGGGTGAATAAACTTGTAAGGACGTACAAGGATAATGATGAGTAAAGAGGAATGGAATGCACTGGGTTAACATCTGTAATAGGGTATGTGTAGAGGTAGAAGAGACAACAGTAGGAAGATACAGCGTGGAGGACAGAACGGGGGTTACAGTCGATGTTGTTAGGATGGCTAGGGAGTGGAATTTGTTGGAGGTGGTGGTGGTGTCATATTTGCGGGGGGGCTGGTGTAAAAGGGTTGGTACGCTTGCCACCGGGCGGCAGCAAGTATATTATTATTATATTAGTATTGACTGCCGTTCACATTTTAGTGACAGTTATTTTTTAAAGAAAAAAGTTGTTTAGGTTTAAATATTTTTATGTTATGACATTTTTAAGTGTGTAACAAGTTACATGAATAAAGGAAATTATCACTATAAACTTGCCTGACGATATAAAAACAGGATTACATTCGTTTTTGACCAGTTAACTGTCATTTGACTTTTGTACATACAATGCATTTGAATTTCCTGCTAAAATGCCATACTTTTTAACCATTGAAAAAGGATTTTAGCTGTTGAATGTTTAAGAAAACACATTTTTATTACAACAAGTCCTCGGGTACCTAAAAATTGAGTACCTCTCAACACTCATAACCACTGCAATCGGTCACGAAGGCCTTGAAAAAAACGATTTTTATCAAGTATCGACTGATAAGCGGCATTTCTTCCGCGCCATTTAATTTAGTGTTTTAAATTATAAATTTAATGAAACTCAAAATTCAGGAAATCTGTTTGATTGGTCAGTTTGCTCCCATTACTGATACCAGCGCTCAAGCGGCAGAGGTTTTCCTGTGGCAAACTTTTAACCAGAGTGTTGCCAACCTTGAGTAATGTCATGATCATACTTTTTTCCCGAAAAGATCATACAAAGCCCTTTCAGGGCCGTACATTAAAAATATATATATACTGTATATATATGTGTGTGTGTCTGTCTCTCTCTCTCTCTCTCTCTCTCTCTCTCTCTCTATATATATATATATATATATATATATATATATATATATATATATATATATATATATATATATATATATATATATATATATATATATATATATATATATATATATATATAAAGATTTGGTCCCGCCAAACCCCTATAAGAACAATGCATTTTTAACCTCCAAATATCGAAATTTACTTTGTTCACAACGGTAAAATTCTCTCTACAACGAACGACCAGTTTTAAAAAAATCACAAGTTAATAATTATATTCAACAAGAAACTATTTTTTTATTTTCCTCGCGCTGAAAGTACGTTTAAAACCTTGATGCATACAATAAAAAACTGTAAATAGACATAAACAACACGTCTTCAGTTCCATAGTTTAAAGATACACACAAGGTGCGCATGCGGCACTTGACAAAATGGCTGCCTAATTCATAGTTGCAACTTCAGCGCTCGTGGTGGTGGAATTCCATACCATGATTTCTGCGAGATAACCACTCCGAGTCCCATATTTCTGTGGTTAAAAGTGCGCATCCCAACAGTGTACATCATCTGTGACATAGGCCTCTGTTTTGTTTTGCTTTTCTATCACCGAATTAATGACGGTATTTTAGAAGTCTAATA